>CM050941.1:44095070-44247570 GCA_027789145.1 Solanum arcanum | reverse complement strand
GGACTCTAAAACAACTTTTGAATCAATTCATCAACTCGAGGAACACAAATCTTCCCCTTAAAACTAAGAACACTTTCTGCATCAATAGTGGTCTCTTGTGCCATACTACTAGCAGTCTTTCTCTTAAGTTCATTCTAATTTTCAACCTCTAATTACTATCCCTTGATCTCTTCAATAAATGTGTCCCTTACTTCAATGCTAGCTAGGACCCCACATTTTTATAAGAATCCCTCTTACATGAATTTAGAATCCAAGGTCTGAATTTATTTAAACAAAGGTTTCTTGGTTAAATTTAAGAAAGCTAAAAAGTATTGTCCACCAAATTAGCCTTGCCCGGACGGTATTGAATGGAAATATCGTAATCTTTAAATAACTCCATCCACCTTTGTTGTCTCAAATTGAGATCCTTTTGAGTGAACACATCTTCTAAACTATGATGATGTGTAAATACTTCATACTTGATAACATAGAGGTAATGTCACCAAATCATAATAGCAAACACTAACGTTGCAAACTCCAAATTATGTGTTGGATAAAATCTTTACCTTCCACTGGTAATGCTAGAATAGGTCGGTGGTTTAAAGAGTTTTGAGCTTTTGAAAGCTATTCTCACCCATTCAAATGGTATCTCCTTTTTCGGTCAAATTAGTAAAGTGAGTGGCAATAGAAGCAAAGTTCTTCACAGATCGACGATAGTAGCTAGTGATCCCCCACAAAACTCCAAACTTCTGTCACAAAGCTAGGCAAAATACAATTCTTAATCGACTCAGTAATTTGAGGTTATACCATTAACCCTTTTTTTGAGACTACATGCCCTAAAAATGCAAACAAAGTAAATCAAGATTCACAATGAGTTCTAAATCAAGCCTAATTATGAATTGATGGTAACTTTATCGTAGATCAAATTTAGAGAAAACTGTTGCACGTTGGAGTTGGTAAAATAAATCATCTATTCGAGGCGAAAGGTACTTGTTTTGAATAGTGAATCTATTTATTTGCTTGTTAATCTATACATATTCTCATCCAAAATGCAATGAAGCTCACCATTTACTTCGAGTTCTCAACTGGATCAATGAGGTGTTGGGTAATGTGTATCCTGGTTACCTGCATATACATCATAATACGATGCACACAAACTGACATCAGTACATTGAATGTACGAGTTTATGAGTTGGAAAGGTAACAGCAAATTAATCTTGAAAAGAGTAAGAAGGAATACTTACCTTGACTCTGCTCAAGTCATGAGTAACTTCACTTAACCTAAATCAGGTAGACATATATAATATATATAAAAGTTTCTAAAATAATGAAAACACTTAGTTTCTTAAAGAAATTCAAATAACAAACTTACTTTGCTTATATATAAAAGAGTATATTTTTTGTGACATATTCTCTAATTGACAACCACCACTATGAGACTAAACAGTGATACAACGTCTTGCCCATGCTGCAAGAACTTTCCTATACTTTGACGTCACATAAAACCACTTAACTTAGTTGATACACTAGCTTAAATTACATGATCATTTAATAAGTATGACCCATTAATAACCATAATGCATAAATGGTTTGTATGGAGACTGGAGCTGATACAAACTATCATCCCCACATCATTGCTCAATACTACTCCAAAAATATAACTTAACTCATATATTTTTTAAAAGACAACTTCCTTCTCTGGGTTGAAACAGTTGCTCAACATTTAGCTTTAGAGAAGTTCACATGGATCAATGTTCCCTTTTTCTTGCTTAAAACTCTTTTGCAAATATGTTTTCCTCTTAGCATAAATGTGAAAACATTTACAAATTTTTAGGGAATACATAATTCTCTTATATAATCATCATCATCAATAGCTCAATAACAATTGTATAAGTATATGAGTATATGTCCTTTCTTCACATTTCATATAAGTGAGGTTAACACATTAGCATTTCATAACATATTAAGGCACATTGATAGTTTTAACCATCCTCATACCACATAAACCCTAATAAACCTCACAACATAGTCAATACATTTCAATCCAACATAATACAACCCTATAATCCTAGTATAAGGCATACTCCAATGTAATATCATGACCTAACAATAATTAATCAGAATTAGAAGTAAAGGTAGAGATTCTAAGACTTACCAAGTCTTCCTCATCATCTATTATAAAGGTCTTACCATTAACACATAACTCAACTCAACTTGGGGAGTAACATCATCACACAATGATAACCAATAAGATAACAAGGCCAATTGCATCTCAATAACACAATTCGTCGTTAGATCACAACTTGAGACATGGTACATAGGCTAATTTCACATTATAATTCGTAATCTAAATCATATTTCAAGAACTAGAATGATAGGCCTATAATTAATCTTAATTTAGTAACAATAGCACCATAGGATAGTAATAAAATCAACAACCAACACAGTTGAATGATCATAATACAATATTTGTCAAGATCACTACCTAGGGTTAGGGATGGAGGATCATACTGTGCAATTTAGACCAAACCATCAACAATTACCATAAAGAATTGAATTATATGTTAATATACTCAATATAACCCTAACAATTCATTAACAACTCAATCCATAACTTCAATTTCGTAATTGAATAAAACCCATAACAAAACTCAATTTTTTGAAATCTATTTTGAAGGAACCCTTTGAGGAAAGAATCTCAAAGATTAATAGAACCCATACCTTAATTTTTCTCAAAAATTTGATGAAGAATCAACCCTTTTTTGTAGCTCCCAAACACTAGTTCTTTCTAGCCTTCAATGGTGAGTTCATGCAGTGCTGCAAGAACTTTCCTATACTTTGACGTCACATAAAACCAATTAACTTAGTTGATACACTAGCTTAAATTACATGATTGTCTAACCCATTAATAACCATAATGTATAAATTGTTTGCATGGAGACTGGAGCTGATATAAACTATCATCCCCACATCGTTCCTCAATACTACTCCAAAAATATAACTTAACTCATAGATTTTTTAAAAAACAACCTCCTTCTCTGGGTTGAAGTAGTTGCTCAACACTTAGCTTTAGAGAAGTTCACATGGATCAATGTTCCCTTTTTCTTGCTTAAAACTCTTTTGGAAATATTTTTTCCTCTTAAAATAAATGTGAAAACATTTACAAATTTTTATGGAATACATAATTCTCTTATATAATCATCATCATCAATATCTCAATAAAAATTGTATGAGTATAAGTATATGAGTATAAGTCCTTTCTTCACAATTCATATAAGTAAGGTTAACACATTAGCATTTCATAACATATTAAGGCACATAAATAGTTTTAACCACCCTTATACCACATAAACCCTAATAAACCTCACAACATAGTCAATACATTTCAATCCAACATCATACAACCCTATTATCCTAGTATAAGGCATACTCCAATGTAATATCATGACTTAACAATAATTAATCAGAATTAGAAGTAAAGGTAGAGATTCTAAGACTTACCAAGTCTTCCTAATCATCTATTATCATGGTCTTACCATCAACCCATAACTCAACTCAACTTGGGGAGTAACATCATCACACAATGATAACCAATAAGATAAAAAGGCCAATTGCATCTCAATAACACAATTCATCGTTAGATCACAACTTGAGACATGGTACATAGGCTAATTTCACATTATAATTCGTAATTTAAATCATATTTCAAGAACTAGAATGATAGGCCTTTAATTAATCTTAATTTAGTCACAATAGCACCATAGGATAGTAATAAAATCAACAACCAACACAATTGAATGATCACCATACAATATTTGTCAAGATCACTACCTAGGGTTAGGGATGGAGGATCATATTCTGCAATTTAGACCAAACCATCAAAAATTACCATAAAACAATTGAAGTATATGTTAATATACTCAATAAAACCCTAAGAATTCATTAACAACTCAATCCATAACTTCAATTTCGTAATTGAATAAAACCCATCACAAAACTCAATTTTTTGAAAACTATTTTGAAGGAACCCTTTGAGGAAAGAATCTCAAAGATGAATAGAACCCATACCTTAATTTTTCTCAACATTTTGATGAATAATCAACCCTTTTTTGTAGCTCCCAAACACTAGTTCTTTCTAGCCTTCAATGGTGAGTTCATGCAGTGCTGCAAGAACTTTCCTATACTTTGACGTCACATAAAACCAATTAACTTAGTTGATACACTAGCTTAAATTACATGATTGTCTAACCCATTAATAACCATAATGTATAAATTGTTTGCATGGAGACTGGAGCTGATATAAACTATCATCCCCACATCGTTCCTCAATACTACTCCAAAAATATAACTTAACTCATAGATTTTTTAAAAAACAACCTCCTTCTCTGGGTTGAAGTAGTTGCTCAACACTTAGCTTTAGAGAAGTTCACATGGATCAATGTTCCCTTTTTCTTGCTTAAAACTCTTTTGGAAATATTTTTTCCTCTTAAAATAAATGTGAAAACATTTACAAATTTTTATGGAATACATAATTCTCTTATATAATCATCATCATCAATATCTCAATAAAAATTGTATGAGTATAAGTATATGAGTATAAGTCCTTTCTTCACAATTCATATAAGTAAGGTTAACACATTAGCATTTCATAACATATTAAGGCACATAAATAGTTTTAACCACCCTTATACCACATAAACCCTAATAAACCTCACAACATAGTCAATACATTTCAATCCAACATCATACAACCCTATTATCCTAGTATAAGGCATACTCCAATGTAATATCATGACTTAACAATAATTAATCAGAATTAGAAGTAAAGGTAGAGATTCTAAGACTTACCAAGTCTTCCTAATCATCTATTATCATGGTCTTACCATCAACCCATAACTCAACTCAACTTGGGGAGTAACATCATCACACAATGATAACCAATAAGATAAAAAGGCCAATTGCATCTCAATAACACAATTCATCGTTAGATCACAACTTGAGACATGGTACATAGGCTAATTTCACATTATAATTCGTAATTTAAATCATATTTCAAGAACTAGAATGATAGGCCTTTAATTAATCTTAATTTAGTCACAATAGCACCATAGGATAGTAATAAAATCAACAACCAACACAATTGAATGATCACCATACAATATTTGTCAAGATCACTACCTAGGGTTAGGGATGGAGGATCATATTCTGCAATTTAGACCAAACCATCAAAAATTACCATAAAACAATTGAAGTATATGTTAATATACTCAATAAAACCCTAAGAATTCATTAACAACTCAATCCATAACTTCAATTTCGTAATTGAATAAAACCCATCACAAAACTCAATTTTTTGAAAACTATTTTGAAGGAACCCTTTGAGGAAAGAATCTCAAAGATGAATAGAACCCATACCTTAATTTTTCTCAACATTTTGATGAATAATCAACCCTTTTTTCTAGCTCCCAAACCTTAGTTCTTGCTAGCCTTCAATGGTGAGTTCATGCAGAGAGAAAAATAAGAAAGAAGAAAGAGATTTTTTTTGAGAGGTGTCTTTAGGTTAATGAGGCCTAAGAGTTTTTATAGTGGGGTTTAATTAACTTTATATACCTCCCTTTAACACCTAACTAACCCCTAAAACACTTAATTAATTAAATGAAATCATTTAAAATAAATCATTGAAATTCGACGCTCACTCGAGACCCCGATTGACGGTCCCTCCCTGAGTTGACGAACAACCCCCCTCCGTGATGCACTCCGTCGTCTTAGTAAGATACTTTGCAAGTGAGGGCTTCCTCCAATTTTTCTATGTGTGGGATGACGGTGGCCTCAACGCCCTATCGAGCCATTGATTCCTCGTCAACACCCTTTTGTCAAGTGTAATAGTATCTACGTCAGCAAAAGCCTTCACAAATCTTTTTAGGTGTGGGACGAAGGTTGCCTGGATGCCCCGTCGAGCCATACACTGACAGTCTTCTTTCCCATCCACCCACACTACCAGGAAGTGATACACTCAAACTTACTTCTCAAATAAGAAGTAAAGCGGTCGTGTCAAGTAAATAACTCAACTAGTGAGGTTGGGATCGTTCCCACGATGAAAATAGTTTAGACTTAACTTTAATTTATTACTACTATTGTTCAGTCAATTACTTCCTTGGAAAACAAACATGATAAAAAGGAAGGTTTCTATTCCGAAATAAATGAAAATAATTAGCGAAATAAAAGGAGACAACTAACAGCTTTGAATGTTGGAGTTAAATTAATTAATCAAAGTAACTAGGGTTTACATGTTCCCCACATGTTCATAACTTGATAAGTGTAACTATAACAATTCTTTCCTAGTATCTTGCATGCAAAGTGATAAGTTGAGTATTTATAAATCCTTGGTCCGACATCTAGAAAATTTAACTCCGCACTTTGGTCCGGCTACGTTTGTTGCTACCATAACCCTTATTTTTACCTCTATTAAGCATCGTATTAGATATTTGACTAAGTTATTACCTTGTACCAATCATACTAGCCTATTAGATAGCATACACTTAATCTATGTTGATAATTCTTTTCCTATTATCTACCTCCTTTGTCCAGCAAGTAGCATTAAGGCAAGTCCTAACGTTGGCCATCCGTTTAAAAGACTTCTGAACGAAAGAATTATTAATACATGCAAGACACTATTCTACAATTGTTATTTTAGTTAGGTTTTACCTCATTATTAGCCTATGGTTCCCACAACCCTAATTATGGATTTTAGTTACCCATAGTCATAATTACAATATTCAAACATGTGATATAAGAATTCATGCACTTACTTCGATGAGAAAGAGTAAAATCCGAAAGTTCACTTAATTAATCAGCAAAAGTCACCAACAATAAATGATAAAAGTCTCAAGATAATGAATACTCTCTCAAAGAGACAACAAAATAATCAAGAGTCTCCCAATATTCAAAGTTCTAACAATGATTCATAGTCTAATCTCAAAAACGAGGTTTTTTGAACTATTTATAGAAAATAAACACCTAAGTAAAGAAGGATTCTATTTGCTGGAAATCTGTCAAAAACGCGGTTGAATCGAAGGATATCGCGACGGATCGTCGTGGTCACAACGGATCGTCATGGACTCCGTCGTCCCATACTAGATGGAATTTCTTCTGTTTCTCTCTTCAATACCCTCGACGGCAGGTATGACAGATCGTTACGAGCATGACAGTCCTTCGAGGGTCTCCGTTCCAAAACACTTGAACTCTTGGAATATGGGTACTGGTGCTACTTCTCTGATCTTCATGACGCACCTGCAGGACGGACCTTCATGGCTACGATGGTCCGTCACGTTTTCTGTAACCCCACACTTGGTCAAACTTCCCCATCTTCTTTCAGCAGCTGCACTACGCTGCCACCTACAGACCGTCACAAGCTCCGTAGGTGGTCTCTTTGCATTTCTTCTCTCAAAAACCTCCGCATTCATCTTTGGACAGATTTCCTGCAAATAAGGAGAAACTTATATAAAAATTAGCACAAAAAGGCTTTTGGACACACTAAACTTAAGGAAAAAGTATTAATAATACCGTGAAACCACGGTATATCAGGAAGTCGTGCATCAAACTGCATGGGTCCTCTGCAAGGGCCCTTGGTTGGTCCTTAGGGAGTCGTATCCAGACGTTTCAATGATGAAACAATTCAAACATCCATTAGCTACCTTTCCACCCATTTTCGTACATTTCTGACTCCTAAAATATAGTCAAAAGGCTAAGGCACACTCACATCCCTTTGAACCAACTTCCCGGACGTTTTTGGACGTTTTGGTTTTTAAACCTCCTAAATGACCTATATTTATTAAAAATAGACTTAGAAACGGTGTTTAATCTTTATGAAATCTATGTTAGGCTTTACAATGAGTCTTGGATTTTCAAGGTGTTACATTATCCCCCCCTTGGAACATTCGTCCCCAAATGACACTAAAATTCTTTTGAATGAAGGAATAGATGTAAGACTAGCATCCCAACCAGTCAACAAAATCCATTTAGCATATATCAAGTCACATCAACAAGGAAAATATCATAACATATATTAGCACACCTAAGGCTCAAAACATTTCATCATGAGGCATTTCCTTCTCACAACACTTATGAACTCAACATACATCACATGATTCAATTAGCACAAAGTTCAACTTAACAACACTCTACCTATCATTTTATGAAGACTCACCATATCAAAATGCACAACATGACTCAAAGAAACCAAAAAGAAAAATTTTAAGTTTTTAATAGAAATACTACAATGACTTCACCGTAAAATATACTGTGAGTTTTTTTTTTCAAACAAAATGCCATTTTTGAACAGTTTGCTCAAAAATCAAGAAACCAAAAATCTTTGTCATAATTATATAATAAAAGAAGAATGACTAACTTTAATTATGAAAAAGATGAGGATAATGGGACTTCATATCGGCCTCGACCTCCCATTTAGTAGCCTTAATTGATTGATTTTTCCATAACACTTTTACGGATAACACCTCTTTATTCCTCAATTTCCTGACTTGCCTATCAAGAATTTGAACCGGGACTTCCTCATAAAAGAGGTTGTCCTTGAAACCAAGACCCTCTGAACGAAGAATTGACTTGGGTTCACCGACACACTTTTTCAAAACAGAAAAATGGAAAACCAGATGAACCGAAGCCAATTCACTAGGAAGTTTCAATTCATAGGTAACCTTACCAACCCTTTGCAAGACATAACAGGGACAGACATAACGAAGACTCAACTTCCCTTTCTTGCCAAACCTAACCACCCATTTCATTGGTGAAATTTGCAAATACACCTAATCATCTTCTTAAAACTCCAAATCCCTTCTCCTATTATCGGCATAAGATTTTTGCCGACTATAGGCCATTTGCAACCGGTTCCTTATGATATGAACCTTTTCCAGAGTCTTATAAATAAACTCAGGACCTAGAAGTGATGGCTCACCCACTTCTAACCATCTAATAGGATACCTACACCTCCTAGCATACAAAGCTTCATAGGGAGCCATGAATATGGATGAATGAAAATTATTGTTGTAGGAAAACTCCACTATAACTAAATACTTATCCCAACTCCCTTTAAAATCAATAATGCATTCTCTAAGTATATCATCAAGGGTTTTATTGTTTGCCCAACTAGACCATCCGCTTGGGGATGAAAAATGGTGCTCAACTTCACCGTACTACCTAACCCTTTATGGAACGACCTCAAAAATCTAGATGTGAATGATGTGGCCCGATCCGATGTGATGGATGATGAAATGCTATGGCGGCACACAATATCATCTAGGAAGAATCTAGATTAATCCTCTGCTAAATATGAATACTTAACGGGGATAAAGCGAACTGATTTAGTCAATCGATCCATAACCACCCATATGGAATCATAGGACTTTTGGGTCCGGGGTAAACCTACTAAAAAGTCCATATTGATGTCTTCCTACTTCCAAGTTGGAATTTGGATCTCTTGTAGTAAGACACCCGTCTTTAGGTATTCAAACATTAATTATTGGCAATTCGGACACTTGGCGACAAATTCCTCTATGTCCCTTTTTAGACGCTCCCACCAATATATTTCCCTTAGGTCACAGTACATTTTTTTCAACCTTGGATAAATTTAGTGGGACCCATGTGCTTCTTCTAAGATCCGATCCCTTAACTCATCTACAGAGGGAACACATAATCTCCCTTGGTACCTTAACCCACCATCCCCCCAGGGAGAATGATTCATTTAACTTGCGAAGAGCTGATTCTTTCAACTCCATTAGGGCTAAATAAAGGTGTTGTTTAGACTTCACCTCAACCACTAAAGATTACTCGGAGTTTGATGAACTATGGCTTTCCCATCTGAAGAACTATCCAACCTCACCCCAACCTATCCAAACTATGCACTTCCCTTACTAGGTCCTTTTTGTCTTCATCAAGATAGGATACACTACACATAGTCATCCAACTTACGGAATCGACAACCATATTAGCCTTGTCGGGGTGATAAAGGACACTCATATCATAATCATTCAAAAACTCAAGCCACCTTCTTTGTCGGAGATTTAACTCCTTTTGGGTAAACACATATTGGAGACTCTTATGATCGGTAAAAACATCCACATGAACCTAGTACAAATAATGCCTCCAATTTTTCAAAGTAAATACCACAGCCTTTAATTCAAGGTCATGAGTAGGATAATTCCTCTCATGTACCCTTAGTTTCCTAGTGGCATAAGCTATCAACTTCCTGTTTTGCATTAGCACACACCCAAAACCCACTCGGGATGCGTCACAATACACCATTAAGCCCTTTGTACCCTCCGGTAAGGTCAAACTGGAGCGGGAGTAAGCCTATTTTTTAAAAATTGGAAGCTCTTCTCACGTGCCTCAGACCACTCAAACTTTTTACTCTTTTGGGTCAAAGTAGTCAAAGGAGACGCAATGGACGCGAAACCATCTACGAACCTCCGATAGTAACCCTCTAAACCCAAGAAACTCCTGATGTCAATCGGAGTCTATGGTCTAGGCCAAATTTTCACCGCTTCCAATTTCCTTGTGTCTACTTCAACTCCCTCACTAAAAATGATGTGCCCCAGAAAAATCACCGATCTCAACCAAAACTCACACTTACTATATTTTGCATACAATTGATGTTCTTTAAGGTTTTGCAACAATACCCTCAAATGACCCATATGATCACCTTATTTGAATATACAAAGATATCGTCAAAGAAGACAATGACAAATGAATCAAGGTAATTTAGAAATATTCTATTCATTAGGTTTATAAATTCTGTCGGAGCAGTAGTGAGACCGAAAAACATGACCAGGAACTCATAATGCCCATACCTAGTCAGAAAGGCCGTCTTTGGTATATCATCCTCTCTCACCTTGAGTTGATGATACCCCAACCTCAAGTCTATATTTGAAAAGTAACTCGCCCCTTGAAGCTGGTCAAATAAGTCATCAATCCGAGATAGAGGGTACGTATTCCTAATGGGGACCTTGTTGAGATGGCGGTAGTCAATACACATTCTCAAAGACCCATCCTACTTTTTGAAAAATAACACTAGCGCACCCCATGGAGATATATTAGTTCTTATGAAGCCTTTGTCAAACAAATTCTTGAGTTGCGCCTTAAAATCTTTCAATTCGGCTGGAGCCATCCGATATGGAGAGATTGATATGGAATTTGTTTCCAATAGCATATCGATACCAAAATTAATTTCCCATTCGGGAGGAATACCAGGAAGGTCATTATCAAAAAACTCTTGAAATTCATTCACTACGAGGACCGACTTAATAGGAGGAATTTTGGAACCCAAATATTGGACTCTTACTAGGTGATAGAGACAACCCATTGAGATCATTTTACATGCTTTTAGACAAGATATGATGCAACCTCTAGGAGTAGCATTTCCCCCCTTCCACTCAACAACGGGTTCATTTGGGATGTTAAACCTCACCACGGTTGTCCTACAATCAGTGGATGCAAAACATGCATGAAACCAATAAATACACAATATACCTATAAAATCAAGCATATCGATTCTACTAGATCTAAGAAACTCTATTGGTCAATGAAATAGGATAATTTTGATAGACTCTTTTAGCAACAAACGACTCTCCCACTGGAGTAGATACTAGAAAAGGCTCATGCAATATATCGAGTAAAGCATCAAACTTTTTAGTTACTAGTGGTGTAACAAAGGAAAAAGTAGCAACCGGAATAATTAAATCATACACATCAAAAGTAATGATTTTTAACGTACTGGTCACTACGTCCGGAAAGGTATCTTGCTCACCCACAAAGCGGAGAGCATAGAAGCGGTTCTTCTTTGGAACATCACTTGAACCACTTGATTGAGCTTGGCCACTACCATTGACTTGAATCTTCAAGTTTGGATAATCTCTCATTTTGTGACCACTCTTGCCACAACTAAAGCAATTATCCGTCCCCTTAAGGCACTTACCATAGTTTTTTTTTACCACAATTCCCATAAATTGGCTTCTCCTTTGGTGAACTAGAACTTTTTACCTTCTTAAATTTAAGGTTAGACACCCTACATCATTAGCTCTTGCGAATTTGGTAATGACTTGATTTGAACCCCGCTTTTAAATTTAGGCTTATCTTGAATCTCAAGCCTATTCTTTGAGGAGTTCCCATCAAATGACCTAGCTCTCTTAGCATCTATACTTTTTCACTTAGGTCTTGTCTCTTCAACCCTTCTTGCATACACCATAAGACGGGAAATGCTCATGTTGTCATGTAGCATGGCCGATTGGCACTCCTCTTATAAGTCCTCCGACACCGCCGTCACAAAATGGCTCATTTGGTCACTAGGATCGGAGACTAAAGAAGGAGCATATTTGGAAAATTTAACGAACTCCAAAGAGTACTCATGAACACTCTTCCCTCCTTGGCGAAGACTGATGAACCCTGTCACTTTCTCTTCCCTCATATCTCTAGGGATGAACCGATCTACAAATGCCTTAATGATTTTCCAAGTCACCGGACTACCCATCAACAACCTATTAACCCTCCAATACACATAGCAAGTTTGAGCTACATCCTTGAGTTGATATGAGGCCAACTCGGCCTTCTCACTTGAAGTCACCCCCATAGAATATAACACCTTGTAGACCTCATCAAGGAATTCTTGGGGGTATTCATCAACATTAGACCCAGAGAAAGTAGGAGGATTCATCCGCGTAAAGTTCTAAGTAGGGAAGCCATAGTAGAAGCTTGTGGATGAACCCTAGGGGTAACCTCCTGATTGGCCTGGGCCGTCATAACTTGGCTTTAACCGTGTCGGCTTGTGCTTGAGTAGTCATGGTTGAGCCATTTGAGCAAGAATAGACCTCATCTCCTCCTCCTTCATAGGTGGAGGGTTAGCCGGGTCTTGATCATCATTAGCATTCTCCTCAAGTGGAGGAACTTGCTCATCATGGGGAGGAGCTCCCGCAGTAGCAACTTCTTCCTCAAGTCTTCGAGTCGCATTTCTTCGAGTGTTCATTCTTCCTATAAGCACAACTATATGACTAGATGCAAAAGCACACTACAAGTATACTTTATTGTGGCACGCTTCACGATTATGAATGCAAACCTACATAGACGTGGTAGAGAGACACATAACTCAATTATATTCATCCTCACGCTCTAATATCAAGTTTTTTACACCCGGGTGTACCACTAGACATAACCAGTGTTGATGTCCTTTTGAAGGACTAAGATTAGCCTATTTGTTTTATGTCATTACATTCATAGGTTGAAAAATCTGGAAAAATTTAAAACTTTTATTTTCTCTACTTGGAGGTTTACATAGATCTCTGCATGCACATAATATATATTCATATCGAGTATACATAGACCCTTCATATAGGAAGGTTACATAGTCTTCTACTTTTACTGCATATGTGTGTATATATATATATATATATGTATGTATGTATGTATATATATACATATATATATATACATACATACATATATATATAAATATATACTTATATATACAAACATATATATATGTAGTTATATGTATCTATACATACATATTTCTCTCTATATATATTTATATATATATATATATATATATATATATATATATATATATATAAATAGTCTCAACCATTGTCTCGTCTCATCCCATCTAAATGGATATCACAAAATGGGCATAGTCCTTACATCAATTTAACAAGACCATGTATAGGTCATACGTAAGTAGAATATTCAAATAACAAGGAAAGAAATTATACATTCAATAAGCTCATAACAAAATCCAAATCTATAAGATGACATTGCCCTCAATTTTTGAGGACCTACCCAAGATTGATGAAACAAAGAATCAAAGACTTCAACAATATCGCCTTCCAAATTCTTCAACGACCAGAAAATAAAATTTTTGGGACAAGGGAACAAAAGGGGGTTAGAACTCCACATGTACTACGTATGAGATCTTATGAACGTAGACAAGCAAAACATGCTAAAAGGGAATTTTTAAACAAAGCATGTCATTCAACCCTTATTAGGTGCTTAATGCCAAATCAAGTAAGTAAGATTAATCAACCAAACATGCTTACTATCTCAACAAGTAATACTTATGCCAACACACTTGAAACCATGATTTACTAAAACCTTTTAATCAAGGAATAATATCAAAAGAATAAAAAAGAGTTAAACATATCATA
This sequence comes from Solanum arcanum, assembly GCA_027789145.1. Lineage (NCBI taxonomy): Eukaryota > Viridiplantae > Streptophyta > Magnoliopsida > Solanales > Solanaceae > Solanum > Solanum arcanum. Next base: position 44,233,390 of record CM050941.1, on the reverse strand, counting down.
ATAAGCAAAACAACTATTCAAAAGTACTTATCAAGTCAACAACTGCAATGACCAATCAAATCCCCATAACCTTTCTCAATCAAGTATCTTGAACAAGGAAACATACCAATGTCCAAATTTACATATTATGGCATTTAGCCTTGCATTTCATCGTATATTATCATTACAATCCAAGACATATTTGTAAATGAACTAATCAACGTATAGTATAAACAATATGACATGGTTATCATATATACATCATATATTATCATAACATAAACTTATATCAATTATCTCCAAAGAGTCCCCTCAAGACTAACTAGTGCAATGTCTAGGTAGAGTCTCATACCTCTACCTAATGTAAGATAGACCCCTTAGGTTATCTAAGTTAGAGTTCAAGTCCTTTAATTCGTTTTAACATGGGGGAACATCTTTCCCTAACCGACATAGAGCATATGAGCTAGTGTGGAATCAGTTGTTATAAAACCCTACACAGAAAGAAGGCGGACTACTTTCCAAGGTAGTACCAATACATAAAACATAGCAACTACGTTGATCCACTAGCTAGTATTCTTATGGGGGAAACATAGTTCAAAATCTAGGATATTTAGTTGGGACCCTCTTTATGGCCCATGCATTATAATCTCCGATCTCAAGAGTAATGTAGTGTTCCTACCTTCCCTATGTGGTAAGGGACTCTCCTCTATCTAGTTTACTCGATGCTAAACTAGAGTCCTTTTTTGAAATGTCTTTCACTAGTTAATTACCAATCATAACTTAATTTAGGCCAATGTGTCTACCCCTTATATAATCATCATCGTCAATATGTCAATAATAATTATATGAGTATAATCCATTTCATCACAATTCATATAAGTGAGGTTAACACATTAGAATTTCATAATAGATTAAGACACATTGATAGTTTTTATCATCCTTATACAACATACACCATAATCAACCTCACAACATAGTCAAGAAATTTCAATCCAACATCATACAACCCTATAATCCAAGGATAAGGCATACTTCAATGTAATATCGTGACTAAACAACAATTAATCACAATTAGAAGTCAAGGTAGAGATTCTAAGCCTTACCAAGTCTTCCTCATCATCTATCATCAAGGCCTTACCATCAACCCATAACACAAATCAACTTGGAGAGTAACATCATCACACAATGATAACCAATAATACAGAAATGCCAATTGAATCTCTATAACACAATTCATCTTTAGATCACAACTTGAGAAAAGGTATATAGGCTAACATCACATTATAATTCATAAACATAAACACATATCTAGAACTAGAATGATAGGCCTATAATTAGTCTTAATTATGTCACAATAGCACCATACGATAGTAATCAAATCAACAACAAACTTAATTGAATTAACAGAATACCATATAGGTCAAGATCAGTACCTAGGGTTAGGTATGGAGGATCATATTCTTCAATTTAGACAAAACCATCAACAATTACCGTAAACAAGTTGAATTACATGGTAATATACTAAATAAAACCCTAAGAATTCATTGACAACTCAATACATAATTTCAATTTCGTAATTGAATGAAACCCGTAAGAAAACTCAAATTTTTTAAATCTGATTTGAAGGAAACCTTTGAGGATAAAATCTCATAGGTTAATAGAACCCATACCTTAATGTTTCTGAACGATATGATTAAATGAACCCTTTTTTCCAGCCCCCAAACCTTAGTTCTTGCTAGCCTTCAATGGTGAGTTCATGTAGAGAGAGAAATAAGTGAGAAGGAAAAGAGTTTATTTTGAGAGATGTCTTTAGGTTACTGAGGTCTAAGGGTACTTATAGTGGGGCTTAATTAACTTGATTTATATCCTTTTAATCCCTAACTAACCCTAAAACATTTAATTAAATGAAATCATTTACAATTTATCAGTGAAACTCGACCCTCACCAATGAGACCCCGATCGATGGTCCGTTGGTGAGTCGACAGACAACCCCCCCCCCTCTATACTGCACTCTGTCATCTCGATCGGAGACTTTGTAGGCAACGGCTTCCGTCAATTTTTCTAAGTGTAGGATTACGGTGGCCTCGACGCCCCGTCGAGCCATTGACGCCTAGTCAACCCCCTTTCGTCGTGTGCCACAGTAGCTAGGTAAGAAAAATCCTTCACAAATATTTCTATGTTTGGGAAGACGGTTGCCTCGATGCCCCATCGAGCCACATGTGGACCGTCGTCTGTCCCGTCGATGCACACTGCCACGCAGTACTGCATCAAACTGCATGGGTCCTCCTAAAGGTCCCTTGGTTGGTCCTTAGGGATTCGTACCCAAACGTTTCAATCATGAAACAACTTAAACACCCATTATCTACCTTTCCACCCATTTTCGTACATTTCCAACTCCGAAAATTTAGTGAAAAGGATAAGGCACACTAATATCCATTTGATCCAAATTCTCGGATATTTTTGGTCGTTTTGGTACTTAAACCTCCTAAATGACCTATATTCACTAAAAATGGACTTATAAATAGGGTTTAGTATTTATGACACCTATGTTAGGCTTTACAATAGGTCTTGGATTTTCAAGGTTTTACAGATTGGGACTTTCTTTACTTTAACAACTCAACTTCCAATAGGCGTATCTCTCTCATAGTTTATCAAAAATGTGCAAACTCGTGACATCGGAAAGATATTTCCAAGGATTTTTGACCATATCAAGAATTACCTCTAACTTATCGTCATCTAGGAGTTATGGCCATTTTAAAATTACCGAAACTCACTTTCATATCTTAGGTAATTTTCCTGAATTTTCTCTTCTTTTTTTTTCAAAAACAAATATTTTTAGTTTCTTAGCTTATTCCTAGTTAATTCAAATTTGTGAAATGTTGCAATATCTCACCCTTGGGAACATTCGTCCTCAAATGAAATTTCATTCACTAAGCTAAGGATAGTACACCAGTTCAACACTCAACAAACAAAAACAAGTAACCATATGCTTAATCATACTTTAATAAGTAACATAAAGAGAATTCATACCTTGATGTGCATCCTCTTCGATTTAAAAAAGTTGTATAGATGTGTTCTTCATATCCTCTTCAGCTTCCGAAGTAGCTTATTCAAAAAATTTGTTTCTTGAAAAGACCTTTACTGATTCAACTTCCTTTGTTCTCAACTTGCAAACTTTTCAATCCAAAATATGAATTGGAATCTCCTAGTAGGATAAGTTATCCTTAACACCAAAAAATTTCAGTTGGTACTATTAATTAAGGATCACCCAAGCACTTCTTCAGCATTGAGATTAGGAACACTGGATGAACTGCTGCCAACTCTTGTGGTAGTTCAGTTGTAACTCATAATCTACATTTCCAATTCTTTTGTCTAGGCGATAAGGTCCAATAAAGTGGGGGCTATGTTTCCACTTCATAAAAGACTCGTAACACCCTTCAGGCGTGAAACCTTCATGTATGCCTAATCAGCAACTTCAAACTCCAACGTCTTTCTCCTAACATTTGTATAGGATTTCTGATGACTTGGTGTCATTTTCAATATCTGTTGAATCACCTTCACCTTCTCCATAGCTTGGTGAACTAAACTAGATCTGGTTATATCAACCCTGCTTCACTATTATTGAACTACCAATAGGAAATCTGTATCTTCTCCCATAAAGATCTTTGTTTGGAGATATTTAGATGATCGAATGATAACTGTTGTCGTAAGCAAACTCAATCAGAGGTAGGTGATCATCCCAGTTCCCCTTGAAATCAATTAAACAAGCCCTCAACATATATTTTAAGATCTATATATTACACAGTGCTTGCCCATCCATCTAAGGATGGAAAGCAGTGCTTAATTTCACCCTTGAACCCAACCCTTTGTAGAAATATTTTTTGAATTAGACAGTAAATTGTGCACCTCTATCTATAATAATCAAAAATGGGACTCCTTGAAGTCTCACTACCTGTTGAATGTATAACTTTGCATAATCCTCTAGTGGCAAAAAGTGGGCTGATTTTTTCATTCTATCGACAATCACCCAAATTGAATATTACTACATACGATACCTTAGCAATCAAGTGATGAAGTTCATTTTAATCACCTCCCACTTCCATTCCAGCAGTTCTATATTCTTAGCCAACCATCAAGGCCTTTAGTGTTCTACTTTCACTTGTTGGCGATTCGGGCACTTGGCAACAAACTCAACAATCTCCTTTGTCATACCTTCTAACCACCTACTGTGTCCGAGATTGAGTTATTTTTTGGTGAATACGTATTATAAGTTTTCATGATTAGTGAATATGTCGAGATGAAAACCAAACAATTAGTGTCGCCATATTTCGAAGCAAAACTTACCGCAACCAATTCTATGTCATGAGTTGGTTAACTCTTCTCATGAACTATCAATTGTGTGTAGTCATAAGCAATAACTTTCCATTCTATACTAACACCAAGTTCAACCCAACTATAGATGCATCACAATACATAATAAAACATTGAGTAACTTCTAGTAAGGTCAACACTGGGCAATAGTCAACCTCTTCTTCACCTCCTAAAAACTTTTCTCACAAGCTTCAGACCATTTTTAATTCTATTCTGAGTCTAATTGATTAAAGGGTATGAGATAGACGAAAACCCATCAACAAACCTTCTATGGTAGCCAACCAAACGCAAGAATATCCTTATATCAGTTGGAGAGATGGGTCTAGGCCAACTCTGAACTTCTTCTATCTTTTGGGTATTAACTTTAATCCAAACACTTGAAACTATGTGACCCAAGAATGTCACGAACTTAAGACAAAACCCACACTTTGAGAATTTAGCATACAACTCCTCATCTTTCAAAGTGTAAAGGCTATCATGAGGTGACTAGTATGATCTATTTCATTCCTTGAATAGATTAGTATGTCATCAATGAAGATGATAAAAAACATATCTAGATAAGATTTGAAGACTCTACTCATTAGATCCATGAAGGTTGCACAAGAATTGGTCAACCCAAAGGAAATCAAAAAAACTCATAAGGCCCATATCTGGTTCTAAAAGTTGTCTTTGAAAAGTTGCATTCTCTAACTTTCAACTGGTGTTAGCCTGATCTGAGGTCAATCTTGCAAAAACAAGAAGCACCCTAAAGTTGATCGAAAAGATCATCTATCCTTAGAAGAGGATACTTATTCTTGATTGTAACCTTATTATATTGACGGTTAGCTATACACATCCTAAGGGAACCATCTTTCTTTCTAACAAACAAGAAAGGAATTCCCCATATGAGACACTTGGTCGAATAAAACCCTTATCTAACACATCTTTCAATTGTTCTTTCAGCTCTTTCAACTCTACTGGTGCCATTCTATATGGCGGAACACAGATAGGAGGAGTATCTGAATGATGTCTATTCTGAAGTCTGTATGGGGAGCACTTACACCCTAGTTTCTCTCACAACTTGATAAAAACAAAAGTTTTAATCATGTTACTTCTTTTACATGGAGATATTGAAAGAATTTTTTTTCACAACCCCCCCCCCCATTTAGTTACATGTTTTCGTAAAGAACTTGACTAAATAGAAGTAAGTGTATATTTAAGTTAAGTCTAAACCATTTTACTTGTGGGATTAACCCCAACCTAATCGTTCGGTTCTTTACTTGATACGACCACTGATACTTATTTAGGGAGGCGTAATTAGAGCATATCAAATTTTGGCGCCGTCGCCCAGGAAAGTGTCTTTTATATTAACCTTAATAAGGTTACTGAAGTTTAGTCAATGATTTCCTTATTTTACTTTTTCTTTTGTTTTTGGTTTTCTCAAGTCTAGCTCTAGTGTATGGAATGTACACGGAGCCGAGGAGAACTGCTAATTCCGTTCGACCCTGAACTTAATCGTATAGTGGAAACTCAGCGGAACCCAATAAATCTTGTTGATGGATTAATAAGGCACCCTCCACCAGTTGTTGATGCACAAAATCAGGTAGTTGCGGAAAATCCGGTTGATGATGTTGTGAGGATGTAGCCCCTTATACCACGCCCTTAAGAGTTCTATAGGGGTAATATTAACATCACTAATTATGGTGTGCCTCTTGTCCTACCTCATCTACCCCATGGGCACACGTTCATGGTAACTAGTAGTTTGATGCATATGCTTATCGCGAGGGTTTTTTTTTTGCAGGGCTACCATAAGAGGATCCACATGCTCAAATAGAAAAACTGATCTCTGCGTGTAAAAGTTGTGTGGTGAGGCAAGATTTAGATATGAACGTCATTAAGGTTAGAGTGTTTCCTCTATCACTGACTGGAGATGTCGCGATATAGTTTGTTGAGTTTCCCTATAATTCTATATATACATGGGTTCAATTCAGGGATATGTTTTTAGCTTTGTCCTACCCGGTGTCCAAGAATCTCAACCACAACTATAGTGTGAACAACTTTTTTGCACTGCCTGGAGAGTCGATAAGTAGATTTTGGGACATATTTACTGCGTATTTGAGAGGCGTTCCAAACCACCAAATTGATGATGAGTTATTAAAAGAGTCTTCTATCGGTGTCAAAATGATAAGAATAAAGCAGTACTGATACTATTGCAGGATATTCTTATGGTGAGTGCACATATGTCGAGATCGTAGAGAAGTTGGAGAACATATCTCGCAATAATAACGCTTGGAGTACCTGAAAGTCAGACACTAGGAAAAACACCTTTACATGAAAGCTACACATAATCCGACTGCAAATGAGATTCGTGAGGACATGGCTCAAATGAAAACTAAGCTTTGATTTGAATTGAAACATCTCACTTGAGGTGCAAAAAAAGTAAATGCGGTGAATTAATTGACTAAACCACCACCTCCAGTGGATGATTACTAATGTGAAGTGGATTTTTATGCAGTGAATGATTAGACGGGGGTTTTTTGACCAAACACCGAATGATCCAACAAGGAGAATTGGTGTCTAGGTCAAGGAAACCAAGGTCCGAACTATGGTAACTACAATAGAGAGGGTCATTATGTTTGATATGAAAACTAGAACCGCAACAACAACTTCAACCAGGGTGACTATGGTAACAAAAATTATCAGAGTTGTCCCTATGTTCCACCTCAAAATTGGGAAGTTGCTTATAAGGATGGTGGAGGTAGTATGACTCGAGTTGAGGATACGTTACAGAAGATAATTAGAAGATTTGATGCTAGTGATGACCATGTAAAGGAATTGAGAGGTGATTTAGCTAATATTGGGAAAAAGTTGGATGTACATGTGGTCTCAATTAAGCATCTTGAGTTACAAATGGGCCAATTGTCTACTACTGTGAATCCACGCCAACCGGGCACTCTTACTAGAAATACCATCCAAAATCCTAAAAATGATGGACATTTGATGGAAGTCACTACTTGATGAGGTAAGTAAACTATTTATCCACCTACGTCGTCTGTGGTACAGGAAGAGATGAGAAAAGACGAAGAGGTGGTGGAAACTAGTAGTGAATTGGTGGAATAAACGACGAAAGATGTAGAGGTACCCCAGAAAGTGGTCCCTATTCCTAGACCTCAACCACCATTCCCTCAGATATTAGGGAAGAAGACTGAGGATAAAAAATACCAATGTTTTATCACTATGTTGAAACAACTTTCCATCAATGACCCTTAGAAAGAAGCTTAAGAACAAATTTCCGATTATGCTAAGTTCATGACGGATATGGTTACACAGAGGAGATCGGTATGTTTTGGGATAACGACCGAATGCAAGATAGTAGTGCTATTGCTACAAGATCTCTTGTGCATAAGAAGGAAGATCCAGGCGCTTTCTCTATTCCATGTAATATCGGATTATTACACTTTGCCAAAGAATTATGTAATCTAGGTGCTAGCATAAACTTCGTGCCTCTTCCCAATTCTACCAAATTGGGTTCGGGTGACCCAAATCCCATTGCAATACGCTTACTGAAGGTCGATCGAATAGTCAAATGCCCATCGGGATACTCCATGATATGCTCATGAAAGTGGATTTATTTATATTTCCATTCGGTTATATGATTCTTCACTGTGAGGTTGACTTTGTGGTCTCTATTATTCATGGGAGGCCGTTCCTTACCATTGGTCATGCCTTAATTGATATGGATAAAGAGTAGATGAAGTTTAGGTTGAATAATGAAGAAGAAACATTCAACATTTATAGGTCCATGAAGAAGAATGGTGAACTCCAAACGGTATCGGTTATATCATAAAGGGTTGAGACTACGTCTACAGTAAAAATTAAAGAATGCCTGTGTTGAGACACTAGCGGCAGTGATTATGATTTTTTAGATTGATAGTATTGAATACTCTTTGGTTGCATCACTTGAACGAAATGAATATCGGTTAAAACCAAAGAAATTGGAGTTAGATATGAAGCATCACGAGTCTATACCAACAAGAGCATCCATTGAGGAGGCTCCAAAATTAGAACTTAAGGCTCTACCACCTCATCTGGAAATGTATTCTTAGGAAGAGATTACACTTTGTCGGTAATAATTTCAGCGGATTTGAATGTGCAACAAGTAGAGGGTCTGGTGGAAGTTTTGAAGAGGTTCAAATGTGCCATTAGTTGGACTATTGCAAACATTATTGGGATCCGTCCTAGTATTTGTTCACACAAAATCCAACTCATGCTTGATTAAAAGAGTACTATTGAGCACTAGAGACGGTTGAATCCATATATGAAAGAGGTAGTGAAAAAGGAGATCATTAAGTGGTAGCTTGTTACAATGAGGTCGTTCATCGTATAGAGAGTTTGTGTGGATTATCGTAAGTTGAATTCATGGATCGAGAAGGATCATTAACCTATGAAATTCATGGACTAGATGTTATATAGACAATTAGGAAAAGGATGGTACTATTTCTTGATGGTTATTCGTGTTACAATCAAATCTCTATTGCCCCGGAAGGTTCAAGAGAAGACCACATTTACTTACCCTTATTAGACATTTGCCTTCAAAAGGATGTCGTTTGTGTTGTGTAATGCACCTGCCATCTTCTAGTGATGTATGATGTCGATATTCTCCGATATGGTGGGGGACACCATTGAGGTGTTTATGAATGATTTTTCTGTTGTGTACGACTCCTTTGATCGGTCTTTGAGTCACTTGGACGAGGATCTCAAAAGACCTGAATATTAAAATCTTATGCCTTATGAGGAAAAATGTCAATTTATGGTAAAAGAAGGTATAGTATTAGGCCATCACATCTTGGAGAAGGGTTTAGAGGTTGATCGAGTGAAAGTTTAATTTATAGAGAGACTTTCTCCACCCATCTCTATAAATGGTGTGAGAAGTTCACTGGGACATACAGGATTTTACCGAAGATTTATTACAAAAATTTCACAACCTCTGTGCAAATTACTTGAAAAGGAATACAAATTTTATTTTGATGAATCTCTTCTAAAAGCATTTGGAGAGTTATAGTCCCATTTTCATTTCCTATGATTGGAGTAAGCCATTTGAAGTGATATGTGATGCTAGTGGGGTTGCTCTTGGTGTGGTATTTTGACAGAGAAGGTATAATATCCATCACCACATTTATTATGAAAGTAAGGACCTAAATGAAGCACAAAAGAACTATACTGTTACTGAACAAGAGTTTCCTCCAGTGGTTTTTGAATTAAAAATATTTTGCTCCTATTTTCTTGGCACAAGAGTAATACTGCCTACTGACCAATCTTCTTTTGAGGTACTAGATGTCAAAAAAGGATATGAAACCACAGCTGATTAGATGGGTGCTATTAATGAAAGAGTTTGATTTTGAGGTAAAATATAGAAAAGGGATTGAAAATCAAGTTGCCGATCACTTGTCTAGATTAGAGGATGAATCTATGAGATAGTTTGGTAAAATGGCTGAAATTGATGATAGCTTCCCTAATGAGCATATATTAGCCGCTTCTCATGATTTGATTCCATGGTTCACGGATTTTGCCAATTATCTGGCGTGTGATATATTTCCATCAGACTTGTTCTTCAATCAGAGGAAAAAGTTCATCTATGATGTGAAAACGTTCGTTTGAGAGGATCTATTCCTATATCGGAGTTGTGCTTATGGGCTTACTCGTTGTTGTGTGCCAGAAGTCGACATGTAAAGTGTGTCAGAGGCATGCCACTTCTCTCCTATGGGTGGGAACCACAGTGGTATCAACACTGCCCACAAAATTTTACAGTGTGGGTAGTATTTGCCAACCATTCACCAATATGCTAACGAGTTCGCCAAGTCATGTTATTGATGCCAAAGAGATGGTAATTTCGAAGAGGCAAGAGATCCCTTTAAATCGCATTATACTGATTGAGCTATTTGATGTATGGGGCTTTGGATTTATGGTCATGTTTGTCAGTTCTTATGGGATAAAATATATACTTGTAGTTGTGGATTATTTGTCAAAGTGGGTAGAAGCTAGAGAACTTTCTAATAATGAAGGGAAGAGTGTCAATACATTATTGACAAAGAACATCTTCTCTAGATTTGGAACACCTAGGGCCATTATTAGTAATGGTGGATCTCACTTTTGCAATAAGTTGTTCAAAGAGATATTGGAGAAATATAGGGTTCGCCATAATGTAGACATTCTGTATCATTGACAATCTAGTGGGAAAGTTTATGTGTCAAATTGAGAGATCAAGCAAATTCTGTCAAAATAAGTAAATGCTACTAGAACGGATTGGTCAAGGAGTCTTGATGATGCTCTTTGGGCCTATTGGACTGCATACCAGATCCCCATAGGTATGTCTCCACATCAACTTGTATATAGGAAGTCTTGTCACTTGCCTGTCAAGTTAGAGCACAAAGCCACGTGGGAAATGAAGAAACTTAAGATGGATTGGAATGAAGCACTAGAACACAAATTTAATGGGTTAAATGATCTTGATGATTTTAGCCTAAAAGCGTATGAAAGTTCAGACATCTACAAAAATAAGATGAAGAAGTACCCCAACCAAAAGATTGAAAAGCGAGAATTTTTGGTTGGGGACATGGTGCTTCTGTTCAATTCTAGGTTACGCTTGTTTTTGGGCAAACTCAAGTCCAAGTGGACGGGAACATTCCTTATCACTAAAGTGTTCCCACATGGAGCGATTGAGTTATTAAACTAGGAGGGTGCAAAGTTCACTATCAACGGCCAAAGGATTAAGATCTGCCTAAGATATGCGAAAAAGTGTCCATGAATGGTTGAGGCATATCACCTTGATGAAGTCTGAGTAATAAAGGATCTTGCATAGTGCCGCAACGTAAATCAAGAGCTTTTTGGGAGGGAATCCAAGGTTTATCCTCTAGCCTACAATAGGTTTTTCTTTCTTTGGTAGGAATAGTTGCATTTTGTTGTTTCATTTTGTTTTACTCATCCTCATGATTTATTTTTATTCGTGTTGGCTAGAAATTATTTAGGGTCCGTACATCAAAAGTGTACAGAAAAACACAAACAAAAATAGCTTAGTGGATGTTCATTATGCAGGGACAAAAACTTAAATTCTGCAGAAAACGTTTGGTGCAAAGATCTACAGACCCCATCGACGGGCCATCGTTTGATCGACGAAACTGTGTTGGTGTCTGTACATCCTAGGTTTGTCTTGAAATTTTTCCAAGTCTTATTACAATGAATGGTCAAGTCGATGATAAGTCGACTGACTTACTGACTGTCGACGGGTTTTTGGCAGTCCAAAAGCACCAGTGTCCCGACCACGTCCGGTAACATTAAAAGAGAAACCGTTCATTAGACTCCAAAAAAAATTTAAATTATTTACCCAATCATTTCCCTTCCCTTATTTCCATCCTTTCTCATCAAAGAACGATATTTCCCCTTCAAAATTCATCATATTCCCTCAAACTCCTTATTCTCCAAAATTCCCATAAACATCTTCTTCAAAAATAATTCTAGTTGGTTCCTATTTCTTTCTCCTATCGATGTTCAACGAGGACACATACGTTGTTGCAATGACCACTCCCACATTCACTCCACTACGATCTTCAGATATTTTGATTCCATTTGCTTGATGAATTCTCGTTCATACACTTTTGGAAATGATATATAGAATGCGGATCTTGACAAAGGGACAAAATTATATGCTTGTTCTTGTTAAAACATGGGTAAAATGTCCCTTAGAATGATAGACACCGAATGGGTAGTCGTGTAATCTATTTAAAATTAGTTTATAGACTTTTAGACATAGGGTTTGGCAGCTTCTTTGAATTAGAGTATGAACTTTGCGAAATTGAAACCCTAAGGATGATGAAATGGTCTTTTAATTGTTGATATGTGTTCGGTAAACTTTTGTGGGTCTAAAAAATGTCAAAATTATTTTAACTCTCAAACGATAGAAGTAGACTACGGTCCATCGACTTATCGACGAGCCATTTTGCGCGTCCGTCGTTTCCAACTGAGACCCTGTTTTGAGAGAGTTTAAAATTTATTCTAAGGGTCAAAAGATTGAAGTGGACTACGGTTCATCGATTGATCGATGGGCTGTTCTGTACATCCGTCATTTTCAACTAAGAGGTATGTAGAATTAAAAATATAAAGAACTCTAGAGTCCAAATACGAACTTTATCGACGGTTCGTAAATTCATGGACGACCCTTCGATAGTGCCCGTCAACACGTACATTGGTGTGAATTAGAATGTGGATTTTTGTTTCCTTTCTCTATTTTGTCTGTTTTGAATGTGTAGTAAGATTTCTATGAGACTAACATCTTCTTTACAGGTACATATGACCCCTAAATGGACATCATTTATCCCAGGGGCAGGTCCATATCAGTGGCACTATCCCGTCGAATTATTGGCACTTCTAACCATGAGCAGGATCCCTAATATGGGCACCCACACCCCTACACTAGTTGCAAGAACCACGCAGGGTACAACCCATAAGGTGGCTTTCGACATAGTAACTAACTCCTAGTCTGATGAGGAGCGCATACTAACCAGCACACTATCTGGGTCTACCTCGGGTTTGAAGCAGAGTGTTGCTCCGAAGCTGCAACAGTTTCAAAGTTGGCCCACTCTTCGGGTTCGAGTGAGGCCACTGCCTTGGGTCCCGAATCACTTGGAGCCACTCCCTTGGAGGTCCTGCCCGCCAAGCCTTGTCTGATGAGACTCATAGGTTGGAGTCTGCTCTGGAACCCTAGAAGGATGTTCATGCACCGGTTCCTGAGGAGCCAAACCGGTGGTGCGTATATGGTCAGTACCAGGTCTACAGGGAAGCAATGTTCTAAATGAAAATGGGGTTATGACCCGGTTGATGACAATCAACAAAGAGTTCTTAGAGGGAGACTTCACAAAGTCCTAGATGTGCAGAGATTGATCATCCGACACAAGCTTTAGTGGATGGCTATGATTTTGGGCTCGCATAGCGAGGAGATGGTTCAAGAGTTCTACGCCTCATATGTTGAGACCCTTAGAGGTTCTTTGGATAGGTGAGCAGAACCCCCTAAACAGGAACCACTCACCAAAACGTTAGTTCGGGGCTAGCAGGTAGTGAAAGGGAACTATCTCGATTTCATAGAAAAATTTATATAGAATCTTTGAAAAAGACTTTCTTTCATAAGAAAGAATCATTTCTTTGAACACCGTCAGTCGTTTCTTGTATGACACCTCTAAAGGTATTACTCAGCCCCCCTTGACCCCGGAGCTTGATTACAGGTGGGATATGGTCAAAAGTAGCCAGTTTCAGAGGAATGTGGAGGAGAGACATATAGGTAAGAGGTGTCTTGCTCAGCACCTGTACATTGACGATGAGGGAGAAGACTGGGTGTTAGACCCCATAGGCCATATCAAGATGTCCAACCTCACTTTCACAACCATGTTCTTCTAACTGATTGTCAACCATGTCCTATCCGTGATTGGTGCAAATAACATAATTACATAGGATAGAGCGGTATTGCTAGTAGCCTTACTGGATGGTTGGAGATCGACTTCACGAAATTATTGATCTTAGTAAGACATGAGAGGATTTTAAAGACCTCTACTACTTACCCATTTGCCTGTATGATCATTCACTTATGCAGAGATGCCGGAGTACTTATTTGGCATATAGGTCTTATCAGGGATGAGGGAAATTTTGTAGCACCGCAGAGATGGCCTAGATTTGAGTAGCAGTCCCTGAGTGAGAATTTGGCGTATACGGTAGATTTAGCCCAAGTGGATGATCCTGCCACATTAGATCCCACTAACACCACCCCTGGTCGTGTCTGCCCATGGCATTAGTAGAGATCCCATTCCTCTAGGTGTACTCCATCGTCTGTAGCACTGTTGTATCATATCCATCCTTGGATGCAGAAATCTAATACCAAGCCTTAGGATCGGATGGAGAAGAGGGTGGCGCAGTAGGCGGAGTATAAGATTCAGGAAGTTAACCAGTGTCTTGATACATTTGAGCTGCAAGTTATTGCACGCCCAGCCCCCCTTATTGACTTGACTACTTTTCAGGAGGCTGTAGCGAGTTTGCGGGAAGATGTTGACAGCATTCTAGATATGAGGTGGACTAAGCCCGAGACTACACCCTTCGAGCTAGAGGAGGACATTGTGCTTGATTCTTTATTGGCATCCCCTACTGAGCCACCGTCTGAACCACATGTTCGTGCCAAGAGGCACTGTTCCAGCTGCACCACTAGGGCAGAGGTTGCCCGTGCGATTATGAAGGAGCGGAAAAACCTTGAGGCTATGAGGAGAGCCTCTTTGACTGATGAGGAGACCCGTCAGATGAGCGCTCAATAATTAGCTGCTGGGGCATCTAATTTCGGAGCAAAGACTGGAGAGAGCACCACTTATGGTGCAGATATTGTTGTGTACACCACTAACGGTTACCCTACTACTGATGTTGCGGGCTTCAGCAAACCAGAACCTCAAGCTTGTTGAATATCAATGCTATGCGCCTCAGGTTAGCCTGACATACAACCTTCTATTTATATTTCTTATGCATTGGGGACAATTTCATGCTATTTTGTTGGGGTTGGGGTAAATGGTAAGTGAATGTTATCGTGAAGTATGAGTAGCCCAACTCACGATCCTCTCTTCGGGGTTTTCTTGCATGTGTTCTTTTTCCCAATGAGACTGATTACTTTACAGTTGAACCGACATTTTGTAAATTGTACAAATCATAAAAGCATGGAATATGAAGCATGATGGCTAAGCATAAATGGTAACTCATCCTAAGAAAATGCTCGCTTGAAAAGGTGAAAATGAGTTGAATGTGTTGCTCTAATCGTTACATAGACACGCACCCACTACATGACCCTCAAACTGACATCTAAACTAAGAAATTTGATAATCTGATAGGGAAATGAAATGTAAACCGAGTGAGAAATTTGATTGTTAAACTATTGCCACCTAGCTAGAACTTTCCCGGTTGGCCCTAACAAATAGAATTTGTGCTAGACAACTAGGAAATGATCATAGGCCATTGTTAGAATTAGCAAACATCTACCCTAAAATAAATCTAACCAAATGAAAGTGTTATCCTTTTATATCAAAATATGTTGAGATTATAATAGACCTTTCTTTTTCTTCACCACTCAACTTCCCTAGGTTTAATGTGTTGGCTCTGGTCCCTCCTTGGACATGTGCACCTCGACTTAGGCCAAAAACCTATGTTGAAGGTGGCTAACACAAAAACTAACCTTGTTTTAGCCCTGACCCAACCTTGGGTAATGTGTACCTCAACTCATGTAAAACAATAAGTTGAGGGTGGCTATTATGAGTCATGACACCATTAGTGGGTATGAAAAGTGTAATGTTGAAAAGATAAGAAAAAGTAATTAAGAGAGGTGACTTAGTCAAAATTACCAATTGAAAGAAAAAAAGTGAAAAGAAAGATAAAAGAAATAAAAAGAATTGAATAAAAAGAAGTAAGAGTCGCCTCCACAATGAACAAAGGGGAAACCAAGTTTAAGATGAAAAGAAAAGAAATGAAGAAATGTAGGGCATAAGAGAAATGAAAGAGGTAGAATGCTTAGCCGTAATATCAAGGAGGGAGAAAAGTCACTAAAATGTACCCATATGTACCATACGTGACCCTGAGCCTATGTTACAAGCCAAGAAAGTCCTATCGTGATTCTATAGTCTATTGTGAACTTAAACAGTGAAAATAAGGGCAAGCCTATGGCGACAAGTACTAGCTATGTTTGAACTTGTTTTTGAGTGTGAGTGTTGAATACAAATCCTTGTACCGAAGTTAAAATCACTATGCGATAAAGGAGGATTTTTTTTAAGTGAGGGTACTAGTTGCAATAGGGAAAGTTGGTACCTTGGTGAGAGGAATAAGAGTAGAGGTGCCTATTCATAGTTAGTTTATGTCCTAGTCTGATATAAACGAGTTAGCTTATCAAACCTTAGAGTAGAAGCATGCAGGAAAGCAAACAAAAAGTTGGGATTGATAGCCATGTGATTGCAAAAGCTTAAAAGAGTATACTTTTGTACAAAGAGTTGTGTTGAGTCATAGTGCATCGCTTGAGGACAAACAACGAATTTTAGTTGAGGGTGTTGATGAACCGTGGTTTTGCAGTACTTTAAATGTTTTTTCCTTAAGATTTGTGTGTTACTAGAGCCTTTTTGTAGTAATTTTAACATATTTTAAACCTTGTTTTCTAGGAGATATGTCTACACCCAAAACACAGAAGGCTATAGAGATTCAGTGCATAGGAGACCCACGAAGGTCATCGACGATCAGTCATTTCATCGACGAACCGTATACAGTTACCGTCGACTAATAATTTAGGCATCTGGAGAAACTCGAGGAAATTTGATGAAGTGTGGGGTTATAGAAGTATCAATGGTCCGTTGATCCTGTTGAATCGTCGATAAGGTCAGAGAAAGTCTTAGTTCCCGATGTTGAAGAAAGTCTATGTATGGAATGATAGAAGGCATCGACAAACCGTAAGAGTATCAACCGATCGTGATGTTGGGTCGTCGATTAATTTAGAGAGGATGCCAGTTGAAAGATGAAAAAGGTGCTAAGTCTGGACTGACAGAGGTAGTCGAAATTCGATTGTTTCATCGACGGACCGTCTATGGGGGCCGTCGATTATAGCCGCGTTTTCTTGAAAACTATCCTTATTTTAATTCCTTTTAATTTAGGACTATGTTTCTATAATTAGGTTTTAAAACCTCACATTTGAGGTTGGATTCAATTATTATTGTTCTTCGTTTGATATTGGAGATTGGGATTTTCAACTTTAGAATTAATTCATTTGGATTTCGTTTTGAAGTGATTTCTTGTTATTTAACGTTGAATTTATACATTTTCTTCGAATCTTCAAAGTAAGTTCGTTTTTTCTTGTTTAACAACTATGATTGTGTTACTAGATGCATGGATAACTAAATCCACAACTAGGGTTGTGGGAACCATGGGTGATTAGCGAAGTAGACCTAGCTTAATAACAATTCTCAAATATGTTATTCCATGTATTGATAATTCTCTCTCTTCGAAGTATTTTTAACAAGTTCACGTGTTAGAACTCGCCTTGTTGTTACTAGCCGGACCAAGGAGGTAGTTAATAAGAAAAGAATTATCAACATAGATTCGATGGGATACTATATAATCGGCAAGTCTCGATTGGTGCGAAGTAATAACTAAGACATACATCGAATACAATGCTTAATATAAAGTAAAGGTAAGGGTTAGTAGCTTATATACACGTAGCCTGACCAAGGTAAGGGGTGAAATTCTCTAAATGTTGGACCAAGGATTTAGAGATACCTAACTTATTACTTTGCATGAAAAACACTAGGAAAGAAATGTTATATCTAGGAATACGACATTATGAACCTATAGGGAACACTTACACCCTAGTTTCTCTCACAACTCGAAAAAAACCAAAGCTTTAGTCCTATTACTTGTTTTACTTATAGATATTAAAAGAATTTTGTTTCACAAAACCCTCCTCTAATTACCTATTTTCTAAAAGAACTTGACTAAATAGAAGTAATTGTATGGTGAAGTTAAGGCTAAAGCATTTTCGTTGTGGCATCGGCCCCAACCTAATAGTTAGATTCTTTACTTGATACGATCGCCTATACTTCTTTTTGGAGGTGTAATTTAAGCGTATAAAACTTTTGTCATTAACTTAGAAAAGTGATAGATATAAACCTTTGAAATTAACTTATTTGCCTTAGGGTACGAAATGAAATAACCCTTAGGCTCTATTGAACTATTACTCAACTCTATAACAGGATCATTAAGAATATGAAACTTGATACTCGAGTTCTTCAATCTATTGATGCATAACAAGCATGAATATAGTTTATACTTATAATGAAATCAAAATCTACCATGTCTAACTCCTTTAGGTCGGCCATAGTGTTCTTGTGATTGATGTACACAGGACAATCACGATATCGTCTTTCTGCTAGAATAGACTCCCAAATAGGTGTGGAATCATAGAAGGCTTCACAAAATCTCTCTGGAAGGATTTCAAACTTATTTGCAACATAAGGATTTACAAAAGACAAACTTGATCCCGAATCAAGGAAAGCACAAACATCAAAAGTAAAGACTTTGATCATACCAGTGACAACATTTTGAGAGTTCTCTTGCTATTGGTTGCTAGTGATTGCCTAGAGGCGGTTTTCCCCTCCCCTAATACCAAAAATGGCTCCAGTTGGGGCAACCCTTTGTAGTAGAGCAGTCGTTGAAGATTGGGCTCTGTTGTCCGGATTTCCACTATTTTGTCTGTTCTTAAGGAACTCCCTCATGAAGTTACCTTCTTGACCACACTAAAAGCAACCCGTCTAGCAATCATGACATTTACCTGGGTGGGTTTTACTACAATTAGCACATACAGGAGTCCAACTACCTCACTTTGCCACACTTCATTGAGACTGTGATGGTCTAGTTCTTAATATCAGCAAATTTTTGCCATGATGCTCACCTTTGTTGCTAGGTAGGAGCAATAGCAGATGATGGTGCACTCCTCTTTTTTTTATTAAAATGTGGTCGATTCAAATATTCTTTATGTTTCCCAGACTCATCCCCACTCTTATCTTTCTGACCTATATACTCTTCTTTGTCCCTCAGCTTCTCCTCTTTAATCTTCTACATATAAACCACAACCTTGATAGTCCATGTCGGCTATCAGCATCACAGCCCTGCCTTCTTTGTTTGATGCGCGTCTCAAGACAGCAACAAACAAATTTATCCTGCTCATCATATGCCTTATCATTTCTGGAGCATAGAAACACAGTTAGGTGAACTCGAATACATACTCATTCACACTCAAGGAGTCGTGGTTCAGTTGAAGAAACCCACGTTCCTTAGCCTCTTTCAATTCTCAGGGAATGAAATGCCCCAAGAAAGCCTCTTAATAACCTGCCCAACTCGGATGTGGTTCATCCTTGACTCAGCCCTCTTTCCACTTATCAAACCAAGTCCTAGCCACATTTTTCACTTGGTACGCAACTAGCTCAACCCTTTCAGCATCAAGAATATGCATCACATCAAAAATCTTCTTCAGCTCTTCCACAACATTTTTAGGATACTTAGTAGTGATAGAAACCATAAAACGCGGAGGATTAGTTCTCAACAATTCAGGAATCATCGAGGTGTCATCTTTTTATCGAGCTCATCCCTGTTGTCCTGCCTGATTTGTAACAACTTGTCTCAACGTACAGATAGCCTCATGGAATTCAACATTTGTGACTTCTCCTTGAGGTTGCATGTTTAGTTCATTAGTACCTCTGGCTCCTCGACATTCCTCCTAGATTGAAAACCTCTTGCCACTTTTCAAGGAGGCGTCGTTATCTAAAATACGTGCAAGTAGGAATTAGAGAGAAATTTTTAGAGATAAATACTAAAGCACGAAAGGAATATGATTGAAGTAAAGTGTTTCTCAAATATGGCAGCCTCCTTGTTAAAGATGTGGAGGGCTTCACACCAATAACTAGGACTCTAAAGACACAGATTCATAGACTTTTAGGACACTTGAACTCTTTAATTTGATACCAAGTTTGTCGATCCCCGAGCCTACATCCTGGACGTGGCCGAAACTCAATGATCATTACTGTCCTTGAGCGGACCCTTGGTCTGGCTTAAATAACTTAGAAGAAAAAATAACTCAATGTAAGAAAATAATCTCATATATAAGTTGAATTAAATAACATGGCCATACTGTCACTATAGTCTCATAGCAAAACATGTGCAATACAAAGAAGAGACTCAAAACTAAATTATTTGACTATGTAGACTCCATTTTACTAAGAGGGATGTTGAGACAGACCCCACACCATATTATAAATGAAAGACTGAAAAACAAAAATGTGTTCTCCAGAATGCAAGGAGACTCAGCATTTACTACAAGTGCTTAGTTGGATCAACAAATTACTTGGTGATCCAATCCTAGCTACATGTGTCTGCATAATATACTATGCATACCAATCTGCATCAGTACATTAAATGTATGAGTATAATAGTTGTAAAGCTAACAACAACTTAATCTTGAAAAGAGTAAGAATGAACACTTACCTTGGCTCTGCTTAAATCATGAGTAACTTCATTTAACATAAAGTAGGTAGACATAGACAATGCATATAAAATCTTGTAAAACAATGAAAACACTTATTTCTTTAAAGCAATGTAATAACAAACTTACTTTATGCATATACAAAATAATATAGTTTATGTGGGATATTCTTTGACCGATCCTAAATTGTTATACAATGTTTTGCCCACGCTGCCAGAACTTTCTTATACTTTGCCATCATATAGAAATACTTAACTTAGTTGATCCACTAGATTTACTTACGTGATCATCTAAAAAGTATGACATGTTAATACCCATGATGGCTAAAAAGTTTTCATGGAAACTTTACTTAATATAAACTCCCATCCACACATCGATAATCAATACTACTACCAAAATGTACTATAGCTTATGTGTTTTTTTTTTAAAAAAACAACTTCCTTCATTGGGTTGAGGTAATTGCTCAACACTTAGCTTTCGAAAAACTCTCTTGGAATCACTATTCCCTTTTTCATGCTCCAAACTCCTTTGGAAATATGGTTTCCTCTTAACTAAAATGTGAAAAAATTTATTAACTCTTAGGGAATACTTAGTTCCCTTATAGCTTTTGAGAAATGAACTCCACTCTTAGGGAATAATTAGTTCCCTTATATTTCTTTTAGGGAAGAACAACAACTATTTACTCTTTAGCTAACTTGAAACTACAGCCTCAAATAAATTCTTAAAATGTTTATTAAATACTCGTCAAAACCTTTAAGAACTTTGCTTTCGACTTGCTTCTTAATTTTAGACTCTTCTCTCAACTTCTTTGACTTTTATCTTAGATTTCCTTGAATAGGATTATGGATTCAAGGTTATGACTTGTGTTTTGCTGATTCCTAGGTGTTAAGAAATCATTTGAATTAATTAGAATCATTGGAGAGAGTTAATACACCTTAGAAGGACTTAAATAGCCTAAACTATTATGGTGGGCGAAAAATTCCAATTTGGGAGCATTCCGGTCGCGTCGCGCCAAACTATTTGGTCTGAGGTACCATTCTAGTGCACTACAGGTATGCTGCCTCAGGCCTTCTGGCACATATGGGGCGCGTCGCGCCTGTTGCTATCCAAATGCATCTGAACGATTTTCGTCTCTTGTTTTCTAATGAAACTCCATAGTTCTTTGGCCATACCTTAGGATTATAAGTACCTTCAATAATCAATATATATAACTCAAAACCAACCAAAAAATATGAATCAAATCAGCAATAGACATTCAACAACTCAACCAATAGGAATGCGACAACATTTATCAAGAAATCACTTCATAACATGCAAACAATTCTAAAACCATTGAATCGGAGCAGGTTTAGTATGTGGATGAACTAAACCAACATAAAATATCTCATATACCTTGATAGGCGCGATGAATTCCTCTTGCAAATCCTTCACATGCTTGGTGAATCCTTGAGTTTCTCCTTTTTCTTCTTCCTTTCTCTCTTCTCCAATCCCTAAGCGTAAAGTTTATGTTTCTAAAAATAAAACTTTTTTTACCCCAAATAAATCCATAAAAATAAATAGGATATTAATTGGTTAAAAGACTTGTCTTCCCTTCCTTAAACTAAGATTGGAACATTCTTTACTTCGACAGCCCAACTTCTGATAGGAATATCTCCCTCATACATTATTGAACAAGCGCAAACTCGGCGGCGTTGGAAAGATCTGTGCAAAGGATTTTCAACAATATGAAGAACTACCTATAAGTCTTTCTAAGCTAAGAGTTATGGCCATCTGAAAATGACCAAAATTGACTTTCTTAACTTAGGAAATTTTCCATATTTCTCCGTTTCTTTCCAAAAAAACAAATTAAATTTCTTAGCTTATTCCTATCTAATTAAAATTTAAAAAATGTTAAATCTTCCTCTTGTCAACCTTCCTAAATGTTCTCCTCTATCTCTCATGATGTAAGGGATGGACCTCAATTTGGGAATATCCTCAATAAGTACCCCATCTCTAGCATGTGCCTCTCTTCTACGACCTCTACCCCTAGATTTCCCTCTACCCTTGACTCAACCACGACCTCTCACTGCAGATTCCTAAGCTAGAGCATTAAAAGGAGCTACTGATAACTGCTTAACAATGTGAAAAACACTTCATCCAGTTCTAAGCGCTGCTAGTTGTTAGTCAGTATGATACACAACAAAGGGTTGGGGTCCGGATCCGAAGGGAGAAGGATCTTTTAGAATTAACATCCAAGCATACACTTGATCATGCTTTTTAAATCTACAACATATTATTGATTAAAACCATAAGAAATCAAATGGGTTCACATATGTGCCAATTAACAATAGGGTTTTATAGAAAAATTAGCATGTGGAAACAGCAAAAATAAAAGGGATAAGAATATGAAGACGAGATTCTTGAGATATGATGTGTATATGACCTTAAATAAAAAAATCGGGTACATACTATGAGTAGTAATTTTTTTAAAGTTTGTTAATAAGCTAGAATTTAGTGAGGGTAATATTTCTCTCGAGCAAATATCTAGTACATGAAATGAAGTAATATTGAAGATAAGACTTGTCTTGTGTTATGTGAAGTTTAATAGTATGTTTGGCATATATTATGCCAAAGTGAAGTATATGACTTTGTGAAGCATATAAAGTGTGTAAATTTGATGATTGTAGTTCAAAATAATGTAGAATAGCTAATGTTAATGAAATGATGTTTATATGCAAGATGTGCTCACAAGTACACACACACACACTTAAATGAATGTATGAAGCTAAATTGAATAAATAGAGGAGTTTTGGGGTGAAAACTCTTTGTAAGTTGATATGAAGTGTTTAGTAGACACCTTAGTACATCCTAAGAGCTTTCAAAGATAGGTCGGAGAATGAATACCCTTCGTGAGTTGACATGTGGTGTTCACTAGTTATCCTTAACCTATAATTTAAAGTGTTTAGAATCTGTGGGGGTTATGTCTAGCACAGAGAGGATATGAAGAAGGAGTGGTGACACTTCGTGAGTTGAGATGTTATATTCCAATGTACTAAATGTTGAGATGAGTACTCCTCGTGAGTAGAGAATGAGTTACTTAGTAGCAATCTCCTTATACCTTAACCATGCACCAGCATTTGTCTTAGGTGCAAAGCGTGGATCTTTTCACTAAGCTCCTTCCCATATGGGGAGAAGAGTAACTCCCGGATCTCGTTCCTCTTTGAAAAGGTGTAGCTATTGTGAAAGCCATGTAAAAGCTTAAAAGAATGACCTTACATTAGGCAAGTGAGGATCCCTCATCAGATAGAGGTTAATGTCGGGATTCCATGTCTAGCTCTCATGATCTTTTTTGGTTAAGCTAACTCCCACAAAAGAAACTAATGTGCTAAGTCTTCTAAAGGAGTTTTCTACTTAGGGTAGGTAGTGGAATGGGACGCTATTTATCCATTGCACTAAGTAGTCAATCAATAAGGGGATTCTTGGTGAGTCTTATATGAATTTATTGAACTAAGTCACCTAAAAGAACGTACTACTTAGGATAGGTGGTGGTATGGGACACTATCTATCTATTTCACTATGTAGGACTTTTCGAAAGGGGAGTCTTGGTGCCAAGTCTTCTAAAAGAGTATACTACTTAAAGTAGGTGGTGGTATGGGACGTCATATACTCATTGCACTAAGTAGGCATTCCGTAATGGAATTCATGGTGTGTTGTTTGGGTGTTATTCTATTCTATTGCAATCGAGTGGGTGCTTGATTTCCCGAGGTGAGTATGCCAAAAGGAAGGAAATCTTCAGGGTCACTTTGTGTGTATTGACAAAGGTATATGATACTATATTCATGTATTACCTTAGTGAGTCTTAGGATGACCTTTGAAGGGAAACTCCTATAGAAATGATGATTATTCCTCATCGTCAATGCTTTGGAAGTTTCACAGTTTTTGGATTCTTAAGTAGTTCACCGTAATGTAAATTTGAGGCTACTGTAATGTTTGGGATTTTTTACAGTAAACTGTTCTTTGAGTTTCAAATTATGGAAATCCTTCTCTAAGTTTTAAATGATGTTCCTTATGAGGTTTTGCTTCTATATTCTTGGATTTTTTACTTACATTGCATCAAATGTTATTTCACTATAATGTCCCTATTCGCATGTTTTTGCATATATTATACTGAGTAAATTATTTGTACTAACCCCATACTTTTCGATACTATTAGGATAGGTTGTAAGCATTTTTAAGGTTGAAGGGTAAAAGAAAGAGCTTGGGGAAGTTTCTCCCAAAGCAAAGTATGTCATCATATATTCGAGGGCATAGTCCTTTTTCTTGTTCTTATTTAAAGACATATTATGTATTTTATTTCAATGTAAAAAGGTCGTGGTCCCTAAGATATTATGTTGTGTCTTAATTTGGCTTGTGACAATGAGATTTTCTTAGTATTATAAAATATTTCCTTTTTATATCAAATGTATTGAGAAGTTTTAATTACGCACTACTTTTCATGTCTTTTGTAATGAATGATGGTTAAAGAGGCTTGTACAAGACCCCAAAGGGTAAAGTACGCCCGGTCACGAATTAGGGTTCTCCCTAATCACTAGGGGGTGATTTTGGGTCGTGACAAACATAGTATCAAAGCATAAGGTTATGGGAAATAGTTTAAGGTCTAGAAAGTCTCACAAGCCACATCTGGTAGTATCTTGGTCATTGGTGTGAGTCACGACACATCCATGGACAAGAGGCTATACGATGATAGAACTTTCACTTTCTTCTCTATTCTAATGTCGTTCCTTAGAGTTGAGTTATGTAAGGGTCCTTTCTCAACCTTTTATCGTTGTGTTTATAGGGCATGAATACGAGGAGATCAACCGTTAGAAGGGAGGTGGGAGGTGTAGCTAATGAGAGGATCCCTCCCCGTGTCGACCCAACTCCTATTGTTCGTGTAGAGGAAGAGAATGGGGAGGTTCACCTTCAAGAACCTCAAGTGCCTCCGGAGTTTCAACGGCCTCAAGAGCCTCAAGTGTCCCCATGCCTCAAGCTCCTTTTATTGAGGGGAACATGACTAATCCGGAGTTGAGGGATGCCCTAATGAACTTAACCCAACTCATGACTGATCAAGCTTATATTGTCAACAATCAATTTTTTCCTTAATCTAACCAAGGAGTTGGACCCCAACCAAATGCTAGTGCTCCCTCTTCTAGAATTCAGGATTTCATGAGGATCACTTATCATGGCACTAAGGTTGATGAAGATGCACAAGGTTTCATAGATGGTGTTTTTAAAGTTGTAGATGTTATGGGTGTCACCCCTAGGGGAAAGCGGATTTAGCCGCTTACCAATTTAAAGATGTGGCTCAAGTGTGATTTGAGTAATGGGGGATTGAGAGACCTTTAGAGAGAGGTCTTGTTGATTGGTAGGAAATTAAAAGAGGCTTTCCAAGATAGGTTATTTCACCTAGAATGGAGGGAGAAGAAGATAGTTGAATTCATGAACCTTTGTCAAGGTGGAATGAGTGTGCAAGAGTATTCTCTTAAATTCACCCAACTCTCTATGTATGCCCCAACCATGGTAGTCAATCCTAGGGATAGGATGAAAAAATTTGTGATTGGAGTATCTAGCTTTGTGAAAAAATAGTGGTGTACGACAATGCTTCTTAGTGACATGGATATCTCTAGGCTCATGTTCTCTGCACGACAAATTGAGTGAGTCCAAAATTAGGAAGAAAAGTCAAGAGAGTAAGAGGCCTAGATCGGGTGATTCTATTCACCAAAATCCTAAGAAGAGGTTATATCACCAATATTCTTCCATGGGAAACAAGTATAGTGATCCAAACTAAAATTCCCAAGGTGGTGGCCATTCTTTTGAGAGGACTAGGTGCCCTACTTGTGGGGAGCAACATTTGGGTAGGTTTCTTGCCGGAACGGATGGTTGTTTTTCATGTGGTAATAAGGTTCAAAATATGAGGGATTTCCCTAACATCAAAGCAAGAGGTAAAGAGTTCAATCAAGCTTCCTTAGATCCTAATGCTCCATAGAAGAACCCTTCATATGGGATGGGAGTTTTGAAGGATAACTTATCTGGGGTTGATGATCTTTGTAAGTCTTAACTCGTTTTGATTGTTGTTTTTATGATATAAAATTCGTTTATATGGTTTTATATTTCATATGATCATGTCATCTTGATGAATTGCTCCAAGAATGGATTTTTGAAAAAAAATTGGTATGCTTAGTAATGAAAGTGTTTTATATGAGCATGTTAATATTGGGAAACGTAGTTCCTCCATTGGAGAAGGTTAAGGGTGAGTTTTGAAAATTTTGAAGTTGGCAAGAGTTGCCTATGTTGCTAAATGTTTGAAAGTGTGAAATGATGATCCTTGCTAGTTGAGTATTTTATTTTGAGTGTTTTGATCATGATTTTAATGTGTTATTTTATTCCAAGGGAGTCCTTGTTGCTCTTGAAGTTTAAGTGTCATTCGAGCATGAATGTTATTCTAAATGGGGGAGAATGTGATGCCCCAAAAGAAACTAAGGAGAACTAGAGCCTCGTGAGTGTTTCTTGAGTTAATTTTGTTTTAGAATGATTAATTTAGTGTTCTTAGTCAGTTTTTGAAGTTTGGAGGTCAAACCTCCAAGAACGTCTGTGAAGTTCGGAAGATATGTCTTAGAAAGTGTTCTTTTGTCTTGTTGTGTTTGAGTGATTTCAACGTGTTCGTTTTGATTGAAATTGATGTGAGTTGTTCCTAATACATATACGACTTAGTTTAGGGGTTTAAAGTCTAGGCACAACCCCACCTAGGACCCAAAAGGGGGCCCTAGATGAAGGGCCCAAGACTTGGACCAACACTGCCAAAACATTGTGCATTTGACGAGCCAATCAACAGCTAGTCGACCAGGAAACTGCCCGTCGACCTTGTCCTTCAATTAGAAAATAACCTCTACAAGTTGGGGAGTTGAAGACCCAACCAACGAGACCTCACAAACAGCCCTTCACTTGACAAACGGAATGTTGGTTAGTCCATCTATGGTGGTTGTCCCAAAAGTTGCACGTTGGCTGTTAAGTCTTGGGGTGTTTTAAAAATTAACACTAAGTATTTTATCACCCTATGACGTTAGTTTTAGGGTTTATTATATATATTAAAGTGTTCTAAATCCTAAGACCTAATTTTATAGCCCTCTTCCGAAAACCCAAAACCCCTCTCTCTTAAAATACTCTCTCAAGTCACCATGGAAGCTAGAAGTAAAGAAGTTCTAGGAGGGTTGTTGATGGACGTTTCTTCATCAAAAATATTTGGTATTTCTTCAATGTGAGGTATGGTATCTATCCTTGAACCCATTCCATTCAAGGAGTCATTTCCAAAAGATTTCAGAAAGGGTTTTGAAACTCAAATCCCTTCTATCTTTTATTTTAATTATGGGTCTTCTTGTAAAAGTGTTCTAATGATTAAACTATGTTTATTATTGTATGAATTGATGATTTTCATGTAAAAATACTAATTAAATCATGTATATGAATATTTCAAACTTTTTGTTTAAGAAATGGGTTGAATGAGCATGTTAGGGAAGGTATCAACTTTGGTTTTCTTCAGTTGTTATTTTGGTTTAGCTACTTCCATGATGGGATTATTATGTTGAAATATTGAGGAATTTATTATAGTGTATGATGGCTTGGCTAAATAGTGAGTTCCCTATATTGTATATTTTTTATTATAAATTGCTCTTGAGTGATATGGTCCACCTTCTTGGTGATGGTGTTTATTTGATGAACTTGATATTAATTAGTATGTTTTGTGTTTGTATTTGAAGGACTAGTACATGAAATGAAGTGATATTGATGATAAGACTTGTCTTGGTCTTTTTGAAGTTGAACAGTATGTTTGGCATATATTATGCCTAAGTGAAGTATATGACTTTGTGAAGCATGTAAAGTGTGTGAAATTTATGAATGTAGGTCTAAAGCATTGTAGAATCTAACGTTAATGAAATGTTGTTTATATGCAAGATGTGCTCACAACTACACACACACACTTAAATTAATGTATGAAGCTAAATTGAGTAAATCGAGGAGTTTTGGGGTGAACACTCTTCGTAAGTTGAAATGAAGTGTTTAGTAGGAACCTCACTACATCTTAAGAGCTTTCTAAGATAGGTCAGAGAATGAATGCCCTTCATGAGTTGATATGTGGTGTTCACTAGTTATCCTTAACTTATAGTTTAAAGTGTTTAGAATCCATGGGGTTATGTCTAGAACCGAGACGATATGAAGAACGGGTGGTTACACTTTGTGAGTTTAAATGTTGAATTCCAATGTACCTCTTGAGACTAGTACTTCTCATGACTAGAGAATGAGTTACGTAGTACAAATCTCCTTATCCCTTAACTATGTGTCCAAATAGGTGTAGCTATTGGGAAATTCATGTAAAAGCTAAAAAAAGAATGATCTTACTCTAGGCAAGTGAGGATCCCTCATCCGATAGGGTTAATGTTGGTATTCCATATCTAGCTCTCATTGTTTATGTCAGTTAAGATAACTCCCACAAAACAAACGAATGTGCTGAGTCTTTTAACGGAGAGTTTTACTTAGGGTAGGTACTGGAATGGGATGCTATTTATCCATTGCATAAAGTAGGCAACTCGAAAAAGGATTCTTGGTGAGTCTTCGAAAAGAATGTCCAACTTAGATAGGTGGTGGTATGAGACTTTATCTATCCATTGCACTAGGTAGGACCTTCTGAAAGGGGAGTGTTGGTGCCAAGTCTTCTAAAAGAGTGTACTACTTAGGGTAGGTGGTGGTATGGGACAACATATACTCATTGAACTAAGTAGGCATTCCCAAAGGGAATTCTTGGTGTGTAGTTTGGGTATTCTTCTACTGTATTGCCATCGAGTGGGTGCTTCTTATCTCGAGGTGAGTATTCCGAAGGGAAGGAAGTCTTCATGGTCACTTGGTGTGTATTGAAAAGGGTATATGTGTACTTTCTTCATGTATTACCTTAGTGAGTCTTAGGATGACCTTTGACGGGAAACTCCTATGGATATGATGCTTATTCCTCATTAGCAATGCTTTGGAAATTTCACCATTTTTTAAGTAGTTCACTGTTATGTAAATTTGAGGTTACTGTAATCTTTGGAATTTTTCACTGTAAAGTTTTGTTTGAGTTTCAAATTATGGATATCCTTCTCAAGTGTTAAATGATTTTGCTTATGAAGTTTTGCTTCTATATTTTTAAATGTTTTAGTTAATTTGCATGAAATGTTATTTTACTAAAATGTCCCTTTTTGCATGTTTTTGCATATGTCATAGTTAGTACATTATTTGTACTAACCCCATACTTTTCTATAGTAAACGTATAGGTTGGAAGCATTTTGAAGGTTGAAGGCTAGAAGAAAGTGCTTGGGGATGTTTCTCCCAAGGAAATGTATCTCCAAATATATTCGTGGGCATAGTACTTTTTCTTAGTTTATTATTTAAAGACTTATTATGTATTTTATTTCAATGTATAAGGGTCGTATCCCTAAGATATTATGTCGTATCTTAAGTTGTCTTGTGACTATGAGATTTTCTTAGTATTTATTAAATATTTCCTTATAATATCAAATGTCTTGAAAAGTTTTAATTTCGTACTACTTTTCATGTCTTATGTAATGAACGATAGTTAAAGGGGCTTGTACAAGACCCCAAAGGGTCAAGTACACCCGGTCACGAAACGAGGGTTCTCCCTGACTTAAAGGGGGTGCTTTCAGGTCGTGACAAGAAGCACCATAGTTAACATCATAACACGATGCATATCTTTACTTACTCTCTATTATAGGGGTTTGCCCTACTGTCACTAGGTAACCCTAATTGTTCATTTGGGTGGAGATGAAGCACTACATGATTTATAGTGTTGTGATAAGCTTGATAGGTCTAGATTTAGAGCCAATCATATGATTTAACACTTAAATACTCTCCCTTATTTCTTCCAGCCTTCTATCTTTCTCAGTGATTTTTCAAAGAACAATTTGCAGCGTATCCTTGAAAAAATTGTTCCCACTGTCTTAAGACTTTCTCAGCTCATTAGGGGGTATGTACCTCTCGTTTCTTTTACATTGGATCTGTACCTCTTAAATTTTTGTGGTCCACTCGTCTAGTTGTGTTACCAGTGCAGCTAATATGAAGTCCCTCTCAATTTCTTGCCTTGTGTCAGCTAATTCGACAAAATTTCTATTGGTCATATTCAACGTATCTTCTTAGATTAGCAACACACAAAAAAAGTAAAGTTAATTCGACTAAAGCTAACTAGAACAAAAATCAACTTAGCTAAAAATTCTCAAGTAACACCACTCCCCGGTAGTGACGCCATTTTCTATAACCGTTTAACGTCATCAAAAGCACTTCATCCGATTCTAAGCATTAACGGTCATTAGTTAGTTTTATAACGCAGCCAAGGGTTGGGGTCGAGTCCCAAGGGAGCGGTTTTTTCGAGAACTAACCTCCTAGCACAAACTAGTTCATTTCTAGTTATAGATACAATAAATTATTCACTAAAAACATAATAAATCAAAGGGGGTGAAACAATTTTCAATTAACAATAGGGGGTGTGTAGAGGAGTAAACAAATAAAAACAACAAAAAATAAGAGGGATACGAATATGGAGATGGGATTCTTAGTATGTGATAGGAATATGAGCATAAATAAACAAACAGGTACGTGCTATTACTAATAAATTGTTGCAAAATTGTGACTAAGGTCGACTTAAGTGGGATAAATTCTCTCTGGAGAAAATTACCATTAACCAAATCGGTTACTTTCGAACATCGAGAAGTCGCTATTATTCCCAACCTTTGTATTATCCCTTTCACTCTCTCGAGCAAAAAGTGTAGGATAGGTTTATGATTCACACTCTCGAGATGATCCGTTGACTACCCAATAATCAGCGACTATTGATTCGGTATTTTTTGTATAAACACCTCTTTCTCGAGCAAGCCCAAGACACGGAGATGAAGTCATATTTGCAACTAAATTTTCATTAAGTTCAAACACAAGTAATGACCGAAATCAAATTTGAATAGAAAAATAACTACTAATTAGCAAGGACCAATAGTATATTCAACTCATATTCACATAATCACACCCAAAGAGTTTGTTTTAAATATAGAAATTGATACAAAAAAATGTTTCCATCAAATGGGTGCGATAGAAAATGTCTTTGTATGCGCTGGGGATGAAGATTCTTCAAGACCCACTTCAAATTTCATAAGTTGGGAACATTAAAATCATCAAGGATGAAGAAAAAAATATCCCAAAAACTCTTAGAATTCAAAATAGAAGAAAAGTATGAAAAATTACTATTCAACGCTATAATTTTGATACTAAGCTACAATATATCAACAAGTATTTATAGTTTACAAAAAGTTGTGTTGTGAAGGACCCCTCGACGCAGTTAGTTGTGATCGCCGGTCAACTCGATGATTCTCCCTTTGGTACATTCCATCGTCATCTTACCTTTATCTTTAGCATCTTTGCATTCGGTAACCTTGGGCGATATAGTTCTACTTTGTGGAAACTCTCTATGACAGACCGAATGCTCCCATTCACGGCCGAATTAATCTTTTCATTCAGGGTAGTGCACTCTGGAACAATAGGAGAGATTAAATCCATCCGGTGACTCACCTGATGGGTTATGCGATATTCAGACCTTTTTTTCTCCATTCTTTTCAGCTGTGTTGTTCCTTTTTGCTTAAAGGTGTCCATGCTTTGTCTCAAATTCTAAATACCTGAAGCTCAAGGTTTTTCATTAGTTATCAATAAAAAATAAGCATTTTAGAACATTAAATCTATCAAAGTACAGTCCTAAATGAGTCCAAAATGTCGACGCATCAGTAACAGGTACCTAGTTTTAACCATCTCCGAATAGAAGAGTGATGGAGGTTAGATATCAATTTCAATAGACAGCTACTAATTCGAATCAAGTTATACAATGAAGGAGACAAGAAAAAATATAGAGATTTCCTAAAGTCTTATATCCTCTCGAACAAAAGTAAAAGTGTCTGCGAGACTCTACTAGACCCATTTTAGTTCATCGAGATAATCAAACCTAGGCTCTTATACCAACTTTGTCATGACACAGACCATCTTCGTTGGTACCACACTAACTCTCCATTGGGAGAACCACTACAACAACCTAAACCAAGCAACTAAACCCAAACTAAGGCATTTAAGTTATGAAGGCACGTTAAATATTAAGGGAAAAGGTAGTTCCCATAAATCCAACAAAAGTCTAACAATGAACTAAATAATGTAGAGTAAATAACCTAGAACCTCAAAGTCAATAAACAAAAAATCTAAAGTTCCACAAGTCTAAACAAAATGGGATTCAACCCTAATCTAATGAACTAATAAACTAACTAGAACAAAACTCTAAGTTTGAAATGGTGGACACAGAGGAAAGGATTCCCACGGAACCCGGAATTATTGTCTCACTCTTGAATTTGAATGATCACTGATCTCATAAACGAGGTCTTTCGATAGCCGCTTGAACATGCCATATACGTAAAAAAAGAGCAAGTGCAATATCAATACACAACCATAATGTAGTGGTAGAATCACACGACTATCCACTAAGTGCAACGAACAAAAGTCATTACAACCATACACCCTAAATATATATATCAACCGTATACAATGTTATCAACATTTACGAACAAGGCTCAATTCACATTTCTAAGGATGCATAATTATATCAAATTATAGTTCCACTCATGGAACCCAAATCCAAATTGTTAGCATACCAGAAAGTCTACCGAATCAAATAATTATGGTGGAACGTGATAAACCGATCCCATATTTATGCTGGAAGGTGAAACCAATCAAATTGGTTATACCAAAACTTGGCAACCGATTCATTCAACACACCACATTCACAATAACAAGTATATCTTCAAGATAATATTTTAAAGTCATATTTCATGGAAATCATAATTCATCTATCTTATTTACAAAAGAGTTATCAATAATGCAACATTCATTTAAAAACATGTATCATAATGAAGCGAGAAAAACATACATCACACAATCAAAAAATCACACACAACACCTAACTTAAAACAAGATTGAAACCCTAAGAAACTTGATCATCTCCTTTCAAAATTCATTTCGCTTGTTCTTGGTCTACGAACAATGATAATAAAAGGTCAATTATTAAATAATCGCTAACTACCCGAATCTATACAAATTCTATGCACCCTAGATCATACACATGATACCAAGCATCTAATTTAGGGTTGTTCAACCATAATTCTAGATCAAATACCCTGCACCATCAATAAATTTCCATTAGATTACCTTCTACAAATCTAAAAATGAATTTAGGGAGTTAAAAGATTATCTTTATAGCCTCAAAAATTGTGGAAAACTATCAAGAGTCGTCTGGGGTTCGTTCGTTATCTCTAAAAATTGAAAAGTGCAGCATAAGATCGTTTAGAGGTTTATTTATGACTTGAAGTCACGTCAAATCCACCATAACGTCCATTACGCCACAACAGCGACCTCGCCCTGTCGGTAAAAATCCCTCCCCAATGTCTTGCACAAAACTAGTGAACTATTTTAATTATTCCAAGACCCCCATTTCACATAACACTTATAACCAATGACGATCAGAAAATACCTTTGTAGGAGTTCTACTCGCCCGAATTCAATTCGATGAAGTCGTATAAATTCCTTAAAGAGTTATTTATCCACTGAAGTAATAAAAATCATAAATAACTCACCCGATTGTTACTAGATTATCCTATACCTTAATGACTTCTATTTAATTCAAATCTGGACTAGGTTGGAAAAATCCAAACATATTGTAAAAGTTTTTTGACCTCTAATTTTTCCCTATACGCTTCTCTATAATGATGGAACCCGGTAGTTAGAACGGAGGGTTACGCGGTTTCACAAATAATATAGTTTGTCTTAAAAGAACTAGATTATCGTACTGAAAGGAATTGAATTAGATTATTTTACTAAATTATACTCATGTAATTATTATTTAAGGGTGCCAAAGAAAACAATGCAAGAACAAAATAATAAATTTACTTACAATAGTTGAAAACTTCTAAAGCTGCAACATGAAATGAATCTCATGTATCATATTCATCGCTTAGAATTAATTTTAGTTGTCAACTTAGTTTACTTATTTATAAGGTTAAGTGTGTAAGTGGGGTATCAAACCTCTAGTCTCCTAATTGAGTTACCTGTCTAACCACATCATTGAGAGGGGATAAACATACCTAACCAACAAATATTTATATTTTATCTTGTTTTGTAACAAAGAAAGTTGTTTGTTCGTGCATCACTTTTGAACATAAATCACCTCAACTAAATGGATCGATAAAGCTCTTTATATTCTCTAGTCTATCTAACTCCCTTATCGCTTTATTTTAATATTAGACAATACATTCATCTCTACATGGCTAGTTGAGATATACTAAAATAAGAATACAAAAGTAACTTATAATGACAAAACCAAGAATTATTCCATGAACCTTTAAATATTCAACATTCAATTGATAGCTACTGCCCCATAACAAAGGCATTTAGACACTAATCTTTAAGAAAAGAAAAAAAAGAACCCTAAAAGTATAAACAAATTTCTATTCCATATACTTGATCTCTCCCCTAATAATTATATTTATGGACTATTCATAACATGTAGAAAAACTAAATAAATTAATTGAGTCCAAAATAAATTAGGAATCCAAAATCATAAAGCAGTTGAATTCTGCTTTATTTTTCGCGTAAATAAGTGCTCTACCGCCTTCAACATGTTGTTGCAGCTCTACAGTGACTGCCACATGGCAGTAAATTTGCGTCAATTCAATTTGTAGCCATATGCAATTCTTATATATATTATATATTATTATATTCAATTTAATCCATTAAGTTGTCAACTTGATTTCCTTCTAAAATCTTCCATCTTTAATTTTTTTGTGCTCCAAATTTCTGCAACATTTCATAAATTTACACTTACAAATAATATACACGATCTAACAAAATTAACAAAACTTATGCTCAAAAAAAGAAAAATACAAATAATAAATGTGAGGCAAATAATGATGAGAAAATAAATTTTTGTCCTCACATCAATGCCCTACACTTAAAAGTTTGCTCGTCCTCGAGCAAGCATTGAAGATCATCTCAAATAAATTAAATTAGAATGTCATTACTTTGGTTAATAGAAATAATTAGGCCATATACAAATTTCGGAAAATCAAGTTGACTTTTCAATCATTATGCAAGACATTTAAATAAATAACTTACCTCTATCCACTTAACTTCAAGAAAGGAATTTGAACTCATCAAATATAAGCTTGCTCCCCTACTCTCATTAAAAAAAGTTAATAAAATCACATATCCATCATGAAACAAGTGGTCTCACAAGAACAAAAAGTTCACACACTCAATTTAAAAGACTAAATATAAATAAAGGATTTCATATCAAGAACAAATCTAGCACTCACAAATAAAATTCACATATATGCACAAAGAATTACCATAGGCTTGTCCATTATGTACATCTTCACTAACTAAGCATACTCAAATAGAATCAAATAGGACCTTAACGGGTTGTAATGTAAGCTAGGGGACGGGTAGGAAAACTATATAAAAGTGATTTACATTGTCTTAAGAACTTTGCAATTATACCTTCATCACCCATTATTTTCTTCTCTTTATTTTTGTTATTTTTATAAATTTAAAAATCCTAGAAGTAGCTAACTGATTTATAAATGAAATATCATTAGACATATTCTCCACACTCCTTTTTGTATCAGGAGTTGTAGATTGTAGTCTTATCTCAAATTGACCTTGTGAAAAAATATGGTAATTCATCCTTTGTCTTGCAAGGCTTGTGTTAAACTTTTGTTGGATTATATCAGAACCTCTTATTTCAACTTGTAAAATCTCTTGATTTGTAGAATCAAAGATTCGACAACATTTGTTTCCAAATAATAATTTAAATCTTTTTTTCTATTCACTGACAAACACTCAAAAACTTTTTATCAATAATAGGCACATAAAGAACATCTAAGACTATTTTTGTACTTGAATATGTTTCAATTGAAATAGACCCTTTTTGTTTTGCCGGAATACAATCACCATTCCCATTCTGACTTTCTTATTTTCCATAGGAATGAACTCTTTAATAGAGTTTTTTCATATGTCATGTGGTTTGTAAAACTATTATCAATCATCTTAAAATCAGATTATTTGATTGAAAAACAAGTTGACACAAATAAGTGGTCTTCTTCTTCTGCAGTAGTGACTTAGCAACTGTTTCATCTTTTTAAAACTTGCTTTTGCAAATCACAGCTTCATGACCATGTTTTTTTGAAAATCTTGCACTTGCATATGGTCTTTTCGAACATTTATATGGAAGATCTGTATTTTTTCCACAGTGTTGATAAGTAGGGTATTATTTTAAAATTTTGTACTTGTTTTGAGTATTGTGGCTGGATGTTAATGCTCCTTCAACCATATTATCTAACCTCATAAGTCTCCTTTGTTTCTGTGCCTACAACGAATTTAACAATTCTTCCAATGTAATTTTGCACAAATTTTGTACATTTTCCAAGGTAGTTATACATGTTTAATATCTATCAATCACTGTAACAAGAAATTTTTCAACAATTCTTCTATCGTCAATGTTTGTGCCTAGTAGTCTTACCTTGTTGACAATACCAAGCAATCTGTCCAAGTATTCCTTGACTATTTCTGACTCTTTCGTTCTCTACAATTCATATTTCTTTTTTAAACTTAATACATTCATTCCTCGTATTATTTCGTCACTAGCAAATTCTTTCTTAAGATAATTCCGAATATGTTTCAGTAATGTGAGAGCCATGACTTCCATGAAAACAGTTGTCACAGAAGCAAACAAAGTTGATTTTGCCTTCGACTTAATGGTTTCTTTTCCTTATGACTCTTAATTTGGGCCACGCGAGATTATTTGGCGACGGTCTATTTTCATAATCTTCATGGATTCCAAAATATCAAGAGCCTCCAAGTAAATTTCTTTCTCATAGCCCATAGTTGATAATTCTCACCATCAAAAATAAGAGGAACCATTTTGTTTTGGCAATCCATTTTTCTACTCGCAGTTTCCACAAGCAGAAGACTCTAGATACCAATTGTTCATTTTTTTAACAAAGAAATTAAGAAAATAACAGAGAAAGACTTTGAGAGAGAACAATACTATAATATTATCAAATGGAATTTTTTATTAATAATTCAAAGACATACATTTATAGATAAAATTTCTAACTAAAAATAGAAAAATATGTTATTAACTTATTAGTAAAGTTCAGATAACAAATAAAAGAACTAACTCCTCAATTCAAGTCACATAAAAGTCTAATAAAATAATTTTAAAAACCTTTACAAGTAGCTAAGTTATTTATTACTCCAATATCCTGCAACATATTGTCAACAATTTTCAACCCTCTCTTCAAAAATTATTTCACATATAATTCTCGTCATCTCAAGAATTTTTAAGTTTTTCTTTTTTAATAAAAAAAATAAGAAAGGTTCTTCCTAGTAACCACGCTCAACTTACGTATTTAATATGCGTTGAGGTGCATGATATCCTTGAAAGGACTTGTTTCGTACATTTGTTTTTTTAATATCAAATTATTTCAAAGATCGCTTTGTAAGAACATTCTAGATATCATTGATATCCTTTTCACTAAACAATCATTTTCTTAAAAATTAGAAATTAAAATAAGTTAATGTTATAATGCTCAAGAAAGTAGGGTGCAAAAATTAGGGATTCAACAAAATAGTATAAGTAAAATATGGCTAACAACAAACGGATACATGCTCAAAAGGGATAACTAGAGATATAATATATTTGAAAGGCTAAAATTTACCAGGCTTATCAAAGAAAGCATATTATCATCTCCTAAACAAAGCAACATTTTTTACTCACTTCAATATTATGTACGGCAAGTTCTAGACTAGGATGTAAAACATGGAATAAATAAATTCTCACTGTTTTATTTATAAGAAAATATTTTATAAGCTTAAGACTTTTTTAGAGTCCCCACTTAATTTTTTAAAAAAAATCAAGAAAACTTAGTTTTCAAAAGATTTAAACAGAAAACCATAAGAAAACTTCAAAAGAAGGTTTGAGGATTCATATTTACATATTAGGAAGGTTTTTATGGCACCTAAAAGTATTTGCTAACTTGAAATTATCCAGAAACTAACTTAATTTGGCTAAAATGATTTAATCTAATTCACTTTATTTGGAATCTATAAGAGGGTGAGAAATCGACTTACTACTTAAATGAGTTTATCTAAATTGCAAATATTTATTTTTTAGGTTTAGATAAAGACAATCAATTTAGTTTAAACAACTAAAACAAAGTGGCGTCTTTCGGGGGATTCGATTTTTTAATCCTAAGACTAACGACAACCAACTACAAGCAAATATACGGTAATGTAAAAGAGAGAGAGAGAGAGGGAGAGAGAGAGAGAGTTGGGTCCAAATTTGGTTTCTTTCCACCTGGACTAGTATTTGGGCCCATTTCTTTTGGGGTTTTGACCCATTTCCATTTGGTACCTGTCCTATGTTCTAGCAAAATAATAATAAGGAAAACCTTACAAGGGCTTAAGCCTGAAAATAACAAAATACGACATAAAATAAACTAAATATGGTCTTCTGGCCACAAGACTTCAACTTTACAATTGGCTTCATATTCTCCAAGTTTTGGGGGACCTAATCGCCAATTTTAAGGCCTGGAGATTCGATGTAGAAATTTTGAGCCTTAGTGGATCTCTCGAAATGACTGAGAAATATTGGAGTTCATAGTGAAACCGGGAATATTTCCCATGTAGAAGAATAAATATAACACGTAAGTAATAAGCCACACAATATTGAGCAACTAGATTCAACACAAAATAACAATAAATCTACACAAATTGTTTTATGCAAAAGCGACCAACCCACAGAAGGGAAATTGATCAGTGCACACTTCCTATCACATTAATTAATATCCTTATATTCCAAATTTAATACATGAGGCAATGAAACCAACAATGTTTCCAAAAGTTGCCTGCGGTTGATAAAATGTTTTTGCTTATTTTTTGTCAAAGTGGTACACACGGAAATCTTTTATCTCATAACTATCCATCAAACTCCTTATTATGTCTAACATCACATCATCATACGGGAAGAAATAATAGTTATAAGAAAATATAATTTAAAGTTTAGATGTGCTCAAATCTCATATTAACTAATAAAAGACAAATTCAGGGACGAAACATGTCATAAAATTTGTATTAAGGCTCTATGCCATGAAAAACTTTACCTTTCTTGTCATTTTTGGGCTACATCTCAACGAAGATACACTAAAACTTTGCAGCATTACACACCAAACAGTAGAGGGAAAGTAAAATTGGAATGGGAGAAAGAAGCAACCAAAATTCAGCAACTAAAAACCAAAAAAAAAAAATTTAAAAAATTATAAAAAAATTAATAAAGGCATGACTTGAAGACGAGATATATCAAAGAAATACATTTTACCTCTCATTTGGACTATTTTATGAACAAATGAATACAACAGTATCTAAACTCCATATTGAGAGGCTTCAAAATCAGCATAACGTTCACCAATACATGATACCCGCAGGCTCATTCAATTCTTAAAAAAACATTTGAAAATGCATATATGTACATGTATGTGCAGAAAGATTAGGCAGGTCTACAATTTGAAATTTATGATCTATAGG
This sequence comes from Solanum arcanum, assembly GCA_027789145.1. NCBI lineage: Eukaryota > Viridiplantae > Streptophyta > Magnoliopsida > Solanales > Solanaceae > Solanum > Solanum arcanum. Next base: position 44,193,255 of record CM050941.1, on the reverse strand, counting down.
AGAAGGAACTAAGACATGTACAAGTCCAAATAAGTCCTCAAAATTTAACGAGATGAAGACAACAATTTTGTTTGAAGAAGAAACAAACCAGCCATGCTTTGTGAAACATGAAAAAAATTATCAGCCAAGGTTTGCAATGATACAGAGAAAACATACCGGGTTATCAAAAACACAAACCATCTTGTTATGACATTCACACAGGAATAAACTATGTGAAAAGTCTGCCAACTGCACGAATAAACTAACAGACCCAAAAAAGTCTAAGTTGTGCAAAGCTTAACAGACCAGTGAACAAATAGCTACGAATTTGAGGGATAACGAAAGCCGACTATGTGAACTTCATCGAATGCTAGATAAAAAAAAAGAAGGAGAAAAAGGACACGAACAAATGCTTTAGAGGACAGAGAAATGAGAATAAACAACTTCGAACACACCACACAAGCTCGTCTAGACTCTGCATGGAACTACACTCAGCCAACATAAATAACTTGAAAGAAACCAAAGGGATATTGAGTGGTTCACCTTATTCAGGGCAGCGAACGGGGACGAATGAGGAAGAAGAGACAGTGACTAACACACAAATGATGACTCTGAGAAACTTGTGAGATTGAACCAAAACAGCGAGAGACCAAAACCGAATTAAAACTCGAAGAACTTTCTGCTGAAAATCTACTCCCTCTTTCTTTCAAATATTTGACTGATTCTTAAATCTCTTTAATTTTCTTTCACTTTGTCTAAACCAAATTTTTCTTTTTCTTTTAGAATCGTCTAACTCCCAAAATTTTCCTCTATCTCCTCTTTTTTTTGAAAAGAAAGAGATTATTTATAGGTGAGGATTAGCGTTTTATTTTGATAGGATAAAGGAGAGAACGGAACTCCCCAAAAATTATAAATCAAATTTCAAAAGATTCTATCAAAGAAATAAATGTTTGTACGAGATTAAAGGCCAAATCTCAGAAAACTCCGGACGATGGCAGCAGCTTGAATAGCATGGATCGATTCCAATCGTCCTTGATTGGCGACGTGTCCTCATCTTGTGCTACAAGGAAGGATCGCATCCTGTCTTTCTTTAAGGACATATAACTGCTTTACTGCATAAGCAAAAAGGAGAAAAATACATTGGGACTACTTTTCATCCATCTTCATCTTCTTTGTGGCCGTTTGAGCCATTGTTCGTCCACTCGATTTTGCGTGAAGAGGCTTGAAACGCGTACAGTAGTCCGATGGATACAAACGTGCGGAGAAACTTGAAAATTGTGAAGAATCCTTGAAAAATTAGTTTCGGGAAAGTTTCTGGGAATTTTCTTTCAGTATGAGTATAAGGATTACTTTTCAACACTCTCTCTCAGAACCAATTCACACTTAGTTGATACTTGTTGCCATAGGCTTGCCCTTATTTTCTCTAGTTTAAGTCCACCATATTAGACTCTCAAGATCACGATAGGACTTTCTTGTCTTGTAACGTAGGCTCAGGGTGAGGTGGGGTACAGTTGGATGAATTTTAGTGACTTTTTGCCCTCCTTGTCATAACTACTAAGCGTCCTACCTTTTCATCGTTTATTATTCCCTACACTTTATCTTCTTGTATCTTTTTACTTGGTTTTCTCCTTTATTTTTCCTTTTGTGGAAATGACCCTTCTTTCATTTTTTTTTTCAAATTTTCAAATTTTTCACTTTATTTCAAATTTGATTGAGCCACTTTTCCTTTTTTCTTTCTATTATTGCTTCAACCCTGCTTTCCAGGACATTCTTCATAATAGCAACCCTCAACTAATGGCTTTTCCATAAGTCAAAGTACACAATACCCAAGGTAGGGTCAGGGCCAAGATGAGCTTTAATTTTACATTATCCACCCTCAACTTATTCTTTTGGCATAAGCTCAAGCGCACATGTCCAAGGAGGGACCAGGGCTAATACATTGTACCTAGAAAAGATGAGTTGGGATAGAAAAGAAAGATCCATTGTAAGCTCAAATTATTTGGATCTAAATGGATTAATTTCACTTGGTTTTCTTTCATTTAGGCTAAAGATTGACTATGTTGGACAAGGGCCTATGATCCTTTCGTGATTCTCTAACACAGGTTACTTTTTGCAGGACTTACCGGGCATGTTCTAGCTAGGTACAAACGGTGGACTATTCAACTTTCCTCACACTAACTTAACACCTCATAACCCTATAAGATTATTGGACACGTTCTACGAGCGTTAGATCGAGGGTCATGCAATAATGTATCTCTATTTCATGCTTAGAGCCAACAAATTGAATATTCATTATGCTTAATCATGCAAATATTCATTTTATATGGGATATCATTTTATTTTAGCCATCATGCTTAAGATTTCACACATACTTTGTACAAGGTAATAACATATTTGTTCAACAGTAAAATAATCATTCTCTTGGGGGAAAAGAATACAGGCAAGAAAACCCCAAGAGAGGATCATGAGTTGGGCTACTCAAACTTCACCCACTCACTTTCCATTTACCCCTCCCCCAACAAAAAAGCATGCAATTGTCCCAAATGCATAAAAAAAAAAAAAAAGGTGGTAGATGAAGCAAACCTGAGGCGCATAGCGCCAACAATTAAGCTAGCGGTGTCGATTTCCTTGAACCCGCTCACTCAGGCGTAGGGACATCATCAATAGTGTCTGCAGCAATAACAGCACCCTCAGTAGTTCCCTAACTTAGGAAAAAATAGAAATCATACCTGGGATGCACAGATGCCATTGACGGTCCGTCGACAGGACGACGGTCCATTGGTAGGTCCATCAATTAGTGCACCAGACCAATTTCTAAAGATTTCTGGTTATTTGGTCCCTACACATTGAACACACAATAAGTTAATCTTTTTGTATTTTTTGGATACTTTGTAGACACGGGCCCTATTCTATTCTCTAGCCAACACTTCTAAAAAAAAAGTTAAAGAAAATGCATACATGATATTAAGTAAAATAAATCGATATAATGCACTACTCCTAGAAAATCAAGAAAAAACCTTTTGTTGGCTAGAGGATACATATTGGGTTTCCTCCTAACCAGCACTTGATTTAATGTCACGGCACGACGCAAGACTCTTGCTTACTTAGACTTCATCAAGATGGTATGCCTCAACCACTTTATTCCCATTTTCCGCATGCCCTAGGTAGATTTTTATTCTTTATCCATTCACCTTGAACCTTACACCCTCCTTGTTCTCCATATCAACCGCACCATGACGAAATACTTGAGTGATCAAGACTGGGCCAGTTCATGTGGACTTGAGTTTTCCTGAAAACAAGAGCAAGCTAGAGTTGAACAAAAGCACCAAATCCCCAACCACAAAGTCGTGTTTCTCAATATTTTGGTCGTGGTACTTCTTCATCTTTTCTTTTTAGAGGGCTTAAATTTCATATGCCTTCAAGCGAAACTTATCAATCTCATTTGACCCATTCAACCTCTGCCCCGCTGTTTCATTCAAATCCATCTTCAGTTTCTTCATTGCCCACATGTCCTTATGATCTAACTCAACCGGCAAGTGACAAGCCTTGCCATATACAAGTTGGTGTCGATACATACCTATGGGAGTCTTGTATGCTGTCTGGTAGGCAGGAACAGCATCATCAACCTCCTTGATCAATCTGTTCTACTCGCATTCACCGTTTTTGCCAGAATCTGCTTATATTCTCTATTTGACACTTCAAACTTGTCCACTAGTCTAAGGATGGTAAGGAGTGGCAACATTGTGGAGAACCCTATATTTGTCCAATAACCCTTTGAACAGCTTGTTGCAAAAGTGGGATCCCTCATCACTAATAACGGCCCTTGGGGGGCAAATCTGAAAAATATGTTCCTTTTAAGAACATGGTGACACTCTTTCCAGCATTATTTGCAATTTCTATGGCCTCCACCCATTTTGACACATAATCAACCACCACAAGAATATACTTTATCCCTTGAGAACTCACAAAAGGGCCCATAAAGGCAATGCCCCACACATTAAACAACTCAATTACAAGAATGGGATTTAAAGGGACCTCTTGCCTTCTAGAAATACCTCCATCTCTTTGACACCTATCACATGCCTTGGCGAACTCATTAACATATTGGTAGATGGTTGGCCAATAGTAGACAGAATTCAAGATTTTATGGGCAGTCTGAATACCACTATGATGCCCACCCACAGGTGAGGAGTGACATGCCTCAAAGACACTCAACATCTCAACTTCCGGCACTCACCGGCGAATAAGACCATAATTACAACTCATATATAAATATGTCTCATCCCAAAAGAAATTTTTCACATCATGCATGAACTTTTTCCTTTGATGAAAGGACAAGTCCAACGGGACGATATCACTAGCAAAGTAATTCGCGAAATCGGGGAACCATGGAATCAAGTCTTGAGACGCAGCCAATACATGCTCATCAGGGAAAGTATCATCAATTTCAGCCATTTAACCTAATTCTCGCATAGCTTCATCCTCTAATCTTGACAAGTGATTGGCAACTTAATTTTTGGTCCCTTTTTGTCTATCACTTCAAAGTCGAACTCTTGCTACAGTAATACCCATCTAATCAACCTCGATTTCACATCCTTCTTTGCGATCAAATATCTTAAGAAGAATGATCAATATGCACTATAACTTTCATGACAAGCAAATAGGAGCAAAATTTTTCGAAGACAAATACCACCGAAATTCGCTCTTGTTCAGTTACAGTATAATTCTTTTGAGCTTCATTAAGGTCCTTGCTGGCATAATAAACGGGGTAAAGGATTTTATCCTTCTTTTTCCAATACTACACCAAGAGCAACCCCATTAGCATCACACATAACCTTACATGGTTTTCTCCAATTGGGAGAGATAATAATGGGCGTAGACACCAACTTCTCCTTCAACTCTCCAAATGCTTTCAGGCAAGATTCATCAAAAAAAATTTACACTCTTTCTCAAGTAACTTGCAAAAAGGATGTGCAATTTTTGAAAAATCCTTGGTGAGCCTCTGGTAGAAAACCGCATGCCCAAGGAAACTCGTCATACCTTTTACAGAGATTGGTGGAGGAAGTCTCTCTATCACCTCAACTTTAGCTCGATCAACCTCTATGCCCTTCTCTGAGATGCGATGGCCCAATACAATACCCTCTTTAACCATAAAGTGTCATTATTCCCTAATTAGCACAAGGTTGCAATCTTCATATCTTTTGACAACTTCGAGCAAGTGATTCAACAATGATCAAACGAGTCACCAACAAAATAAAAATCATCCATAAATACCTCAATGGTGTCCTCCACCATATCAGATAATATGGACATCATACATTTTTTTAAAAGTAGCCGGTGCATTACACAACCCGAAAGCATCCTCTTGAATGCGAAAGTTCCATAAGGACAAGAGTGGTTTTATCTTGATCTTCCGGTGCAATAGAGATTTGGTTGTAACCCGAATAACCATCAAGAAAACAATAACAACCTTTTCCTATAAGCCTATCGAACATGTGATCCATGAAGGGCAAAGGAAAATGGTCCTTCTCAGTCCATGCATTCAATTTCTAGTAATCCATACACACTCTCCATCCCGTCAACGGTCTCATTGAAACAAGCTCATTTTTTTATTAGGGACCACAGTCATCCACCCTTTCTTGGGCACACACTGAACAGGGCATACCCAACTACTATCAGCCATCGGATATATGACTCTAACATCCAACCACTTAATAATTTCCTTCTTCACTACTTCTTGCATAGGTGGATTTAAACATGTCTGGTGCTCAATACGGGGCTTATGATCAGGCATGAGTTGGATTATAAGTGAACAAAATACCTGGAGGGGATTCTAATAATATCCGCAATAGTCCACCCAATATTTCTCTTGAACCTCTTCAACACTTAAACCAAACACTCTACTTGTTTCACATTCAAATCTGGTGCAATAATTACCGACAAATTGTCATGTTTCACCAAGAATACGTACCTCAAATGAGGTGGTAGAGCCTTAAGCTCCAATTTTGGATCCTCCTCAATAGATGGTTTCGCAGGTGGAGACTCGCGATGCTTCATATCTAAACCCAATTTCTTTGGTTTGAACTGAACATCACCTCGATCAAGTGCCGCAACCAATGACCCATACAATTCGATGAAGTCACTCTCAAAATTCATGATCACTGCCGCTAGTTCCTCAACACCAAGACTCTTTTCTATTTGTACATCGGACGAACTCTCAATCTTGTAGGATATCGCATATACCGATTGGAGCTCACCAATCTGCCTCGTGGACCTACTAAAGTCACTTCTTCATTGTTCAATCAAAAATTAATCTTCCCTTTCTCCGTATCAACTAATGCACAATCGGTAGCAAGGAACGGCTTCCAAAGAATAATAGGCACCTCAAAGACCACCTCACAATAAAGAATCAGAAAATCGGCCAAAAAAAATAAATGACTCCACTCTCACTAGCACATCATAGAGTACCCCAATAGGCCTCTTCACCATTCGATCGGCCATCAGTAGCCGCATTGCAGTGGGCTTTGGGTCACCCAAACCCAACTTCTTGTAAATAGAAGAAGGCATGAGATTTATGCTTGCTTCAAGATCACATAATGCTTTAACAGAGTGTAACAACCCGATTGTACATGGAATAGTGAAAGCACCCGTATCTTATTTCTTTTGCAGAAGAGACCTTGTAGCAATAGCACTATAGTGTTGCATGCGATCATCATCCTCAAAACTAACTGATCTTTTCTTAGTTACCATATCTTTCATGAACATGGCATAACCGGGCATTTCTTAAAAATCTTCTATCAAAGGTATATTGATGGAAAGTTGTTTCAACATATTAATAAGACGCTTGTATTTACCATCCTTGGTCTTTTGACCAATCTTTGCAGAAATGGAGGTGGTGGCTTAGGAATGAGAGTCACTTTTTGGGGTGTCTCAGCTTCTTTCCCCGATTTATATACCAAATCACCACTAACATCATCTGCCTCATCATATTTTCTCTTCTCATCTTCAACGCCAGATGCATAGGTGGATCCATCGTCTTCTTACCCCCTCAAGTAGTGACAGTCAGTCATACAATGTCCATCATTTTTCAGATTCTGGACAGTATTTCTAGGAAGAGTACCCGGTTGGCGTGGGTTCATAGTAGAAGACAATTGGGTCATTTGCAACTCAAGATGCTTGATTGAGATTGCATGTGAATCCACTTTTTGCCTAATATATGATAAATCACCTCTCAACTCTTTGGCGTGCTCTTTACTAGCATTAAACCTCCTCATAATTTTATGCAACATATCCTCAACTCGTGCCATACTACTTCCACCATCCCTACGAGCAATTTCTCGATTATGAGGTGGAACATAGGGTCTACTCTGATCGTTTTTGTTACCATAGTTACCCCGCTTGAAGTTGTTGTCGTGGTTGTTGTTGTCATCTCAAACATAGTGACCCTCTTGGTTGTAATTCCCATTGTTATGACCTTGATTTCCTTTACCTTGGGGCCAATTATCCTTATTGTTGCCTTGGGCATTTGTCTAGAAACCCCAGTCTACTTATTCACTGCATAAGAATCTTCTTCATAGTAGTACGCATCAACTGTTGGTTGTGTTTTAGCCAAATAATTCACTGCATTAACCTTTTATTCACCCCAGTGACATGTTTTAACACCAACCCAAGCTCACTTATACTTTGAGCCATCTCTTCACGAATCTCATTTGAGGTTGGATCGTGTGAAGCTTGCACTGCAAAATTATTTCTCCTAGTATCTGACTTCCTAGTGCTCCAAGCTTTATTTTTTCGAGAGATTTTCTCTAACTTCTCAGTGATCTCTGCATAAGTTCACTCCCATAATAACCACCCGCATCGTATCAAAAACTTCTTTTGTTATCATCATCTTGCCCCCAATAGAAGTACTCTTTCAATGATTGATTGTCAATGCAGGGGTTTGGGACACTTCTCAAAATGACGTGAACCTATCCCAAGAACTGCTCACTGACTCCCCTGGAAATACTACAAAGTTATTCACCCTATCTTTATGGTTTTGATTTTTAGAAACCAAGTAATACCTTTCTAGGAACACATCCCTCAATTTCTCCCAAGTATAGATTGAATTGTAGGGCAACTCAGTAAACCAAATTGTGGCCTCCCCCGTCATTGAAAGAGGGAACACCCTTAATCCAATTACATTTATGTCTAAGTCTGGCCTCTCTATACAAATCTTACACACCGACCTTATTTTGGAGATGTGAGCATGTGAATCCTTAGATGGTTGCTCCGAAAACAACCTCTAGCGGTGAGCATATGAATAAAGCTACTAGTTACCACGAAAGTATGACCATGTGGTAGAAGAGGTTAACAAGGGGCCTATCAGAGTCAGTGATGTTAACATTTCCCCTATATTACTCTTGAGGGGGTTGGGCAGGAGGTTGCCTTCTCGGATTACCTTCACTAGGGTTATCAACAATCACTCGATTATGAGCATCAACCAGCGGGGGAAGTTGAGGCTTGATCTTATCATCGATATAAGCAGGATTGTTTTGAATATTAATTCTGGGAAGTGTGCGGTTTATCTCTGGATCAAGTGGAAGTATTAGTTCTTCTAGACTCCGTGTACTTGTCATACACTAAAGCTAGACCTGCGACAGACAAAAAACAAAAACAAAAAAGTAAAATTAAGAAATTATTGACTAAAATTCGATAATGTGCTTAAAGTTAATTTGAAAGCCATTTTCCCCGCCAGTGGTGCCAAAATTTTATACACTAAAATTAAACTTCCCTAAAGAAGTATAAGCGGTTGTATCAAGTAAAGAACCCAATTGTTAGGTAGGGGCCGATCCCACGAGAAAAATGGTTTAGACTTAACTTCAATCTACGATTACGTCTATTTAGTCAAGTCCTTTACAAAAGTAGTTAATTAAAGGGGGGTTGTGTAACAAAAATGTTTAATTATTTCTAAGTACGACAGATAACAAATTTATAACTTAATTATTTATCAAGTGATGAGATAAACTAGGGTGTAAGTGTTCTTCATAGATTCGTAACGCTGTAATCCTAACTATAACAATCATTTACTAGTATATCTTGTATGCAAAGTGGTAAGTTATGTATCCCTAATTCCTTGGTCTGGCAACTATAGAATTTCGCTCCATACATTGGTCAGGCTATATGTGTCTAATTTATTAAACCTTACTTTTACCTCATATTAAGCATCATATTCAATGTATTGCTAAGTTACTAGTTTGCACCAATTGAAACTAGCCTACTAGATGGTGTATACTAAATCTATGTTGATAATTCTTTTTCAATCAACTACCTCCTTGGTCCGGAAAGTAGAAATAGAGCAAGTTCCAACACGTGCACACATTAAGAAGACTTCTAAACGAAGGAATTATCAATACATGCAAGACCCTATTTTAGAATTGTTATTTAGTTAGTTTTACCTTGTTAATTACCCATGGTTCCCACAACCCTAGTTTTGGATTTAGTTACCTATGCTAAGAATTACAATATTCATAATATCTAAACAAGAAATCATGTACTTACTTTAACAAGTTTTTTTTAAAAACCATAAATATCACTTGAATTCACTAAAATATTGACAGAAATGATTCCAGATAATTCAAGTATTCCCACAACACAAAGTTTTACTTCCAATAATTAAAATCTGAAAAATAGTAAAGTGTGTAACAACAAAAACGAGGTTTTTAGTCCTATTTATAATAATAAAGTCCTAAAATAAAAAGGAATTCTATTTAAGGAAAAAAATTGTCCGAAACGCATCTGCCATCGATGACCCTATTGATGGTCCGTCGATGGAAAGACGGACCGTCGACAACTTTCGTCGGTCCATACTTCAAATCTTTTTTAGCTCTCAATTTTCAAAACTTTCTGTTACCATCGACGGACGACAACACGGTCTTTCAGTGGACCTACGGTCCATCGATGGCCTCCGTTCCTCCATACTTAGTGGCTTTTCAGCTTTCACATTTGGTTACAATTGACGGACCAACAAAACGGTCCGTCAGTGGACCTACAGTCTATCGATGGCCTCCGTTCCTCCATACTTAGTTTTTTCTCCAGACCTAGTAGTGAACTACTTTCTACTACCACCGACGGTTATCCATGACGGTTCATCAGTGGATCAACGGACTGTATCTCCTCCCATAGCCCCATACTAGGTCAAATTTACCCAATTTGATTTCAGCTTCTTGGACATTCAATTTACAATTATCACCTATGGACCGTCACATGGTCGACGGGCCATCGGTGGCTCCAAAGGTCATCTCACTTGTGCATATTTTAGCACAGTCTTTAGCTTTTTTGTTTAGGACAATTTTCCATCAAACACAGAAAAAAACACATGAAAACTACAACAAAAAGACCTTAGATACACACTAAACTTAAGGAAAAATCATTGCAAGTACCGTAAAACCACAGTACATCAATGACCCTCCAGGTAGCGTATCATTTCAATCAAGAGTACGAATAAAATGACCCTCCGGCTAGTGATACTTTAATGCCTGATAATATGATGCAGATGGTGTCTTTCATTAGAATCATAAAATGTCTTTCCTGGGGTTTTCATTTGATTTATTCTTAAACAGAGTTGCTTCGTCGTTATAGACTTCGTGTTGTTGGGAATTGGATGAAAGAACATTGTTCAAGTTCCCATGTCTTCGATATAAGCAATATAAAATAATTCTTGTCCCTATTAACTTTCTCGGCTCATTTTTAATTGCTGATAAGTAAATCACGGATTTTTGAGATCTTCCCAAAAATTCTATCCCCGTTGTAAAATTCAAAGCAGCTTCAATCTTGACTTGTTGAGGAAAAAACATGTTCTCGAGAAATTTTGATTCCCCTTCAAAAATTCTGTCCCAGTTTATATTGTAAAGAGAAATAGAAATCTTACGGGAGATATGACCGAACCCTTGTGGCTTCTACGTATCTTGTTGAGGCAGGAATTACCTCAAACGTAGTTCCCCTTCAAAGTTTAACATTAATAAGAAATTTTACAAAGAAATCGACCGAGGCCGATAGTAGGACGCCTACGTATCTTATTCATGAGAATTCAGATCTAACGTAGTTCAAATACAAAGAAATATCAAAAGAGGATAAACAGGGTGACCGAGGCCAAAAAAGTCAACCTATGTATCTCATTCTTAAGAATTCAAGTCAGACGTAGTTCATTACAGGAAGGATAAAATTTAAAATAAGACAATTATAATCAAGTAGATTGATTACAAGGATATGAAAGGAAATACGAACTGAAGCTTCACACTTAATATCTCTTGACATCTTCTAAGTTGATCGGCTTAGGCTATGCGGTTCCATCAATCTCATAAAGGATCAAAGAACCTCCACATAATACTTTGTGAACAATGTAAGGCCCTTGAATTTGGTGCAAATTTCCCTTTGTACTCATCTTGATCGGGGAAAATGCGCTTAAGTACCGAATGACCGATTTTGAAAATTCTGGCTCTCACTATTTTGTGAAAAGCATGAATCATCCTTCATCAATATAGTTGGACATGACAAACAGCAACCATTCTTTTCTCGTCAATCAATTTCAATTTATCAAATCTTCTTACGGACTCATTCAGCATTACTCAACTAAGATTTTGTATGATTCTCGAGGACGACATCTCAACATCAGCAGGTATGATTGCTTCTTTTCCATATACTAGGAGATATGGAGTATATTAAATCGACGTTCTGACGATCGTTTGAAAACCACACAAAGCATACGACAACATCTCATGCTAACCTCGGTAATTGTCTATTTTTTTTTCTCAGAATCTTTTTGATGTTCTTATTCACAACCTCTATAGTTCCATTCATTTGAGGACAATAAGCGGATGAATTTTGGTGAGTGATCTTAAATTTCTCACACATATCTCTCATCAAGTGACTATTGAGTTTTGCACCATTACCAGTAATGATGGATAATGGTACTCCAAACCTACATATCATATTATTGTGAATATAATCGACTACAACTTTCTTGGTTACCAACTTGTACAGAGCTGCTTCCACCCACTTGGTGAAGTATTCAATGGCAACAAAAATGAATTTGTGTCCATTAGAGGCGGTTGGCTCTATTAGACCAATGACATTCATGCCCCTATCTACGAAGGGCCAAGGAGAACTCATAGCATTGCATTCGTGAGGTGGAACTCAGATCAAATTACCATGCACTTGACATTATGACATTTCTGTTCAAACTTGCAACAACCATGCTCGAAAGATTTTCCTTGCCAAAGTGAGTCTATTCATATGCGTACCACAAAATTCCAGCATGTTGTTCAATAAGCTCTGCAACTTCAACAACATGAATACATGTGAGAAGACCTAAATTTAGAGTGAAAGGATTTCTCCGCTTACAAAAAAGTTAAGGGGCATATGGCGTATCGACTTCTTCAGGTTAAATATTGCATTCTTAGGATAAATCCCGTACTCCAAATACTTATTGATATCAAAATACCATGGCAAACCATCTGGTTCCGCTTTAACATTAGAATAATGAACTCAATGTTCTTCCAAATCTATATCCAGAGAGTTAATATAATTAGTATTTGGATGTTTAATTAGTGAAGTCATAGTGGTTAGAGCATAACCTAACTCATTTTGTGTTCTGGGAGTGTTTAAACACAATCTTACGGAATCCTTTACACAGCTTCTATAAATATTGCACGTAAGGTGTGATCTTGAGGTTCGTAATAGCCTATTCTCCTCGATCCTGAAGAATCAACAAATCTGAGTGTCAAATAACCAGCAACTCCTGGACATTCATGTCAATGGCCATTTTCAAACCAAGGACACAAGCTTTATATTAAGCCATGTTGTTCGTGCAATTAAATTAGAGTTTAGCTTCCATCGGATAGTTTTTACCAGATTCTGACAGTAAAACTGCTCCAATACCTCTTCCTGGGTGATTTTATGCTCCATCAAAGAATACACTCCAACAAGGATATGCCTTAGAAATATCTTCACCCACAAACGATGCCTCTTCGTCAGGGAAATAAGTCTTGAGCGGTTAATACTATACATCAACAGGGTTTTCTGCAAGATGATCAGCCAAGATCTGTTCTTTTATCACCTTCTAGTTCACATGCACAATATCAAATTCGCTCAAAATCATTTTCGATTTAGATAACTTTCCGGTCGGCATCGGCTTCTAGAATTTATACTTCAACGGGTCCATTCCGGAAATGATATATGTACTAAGAACACAACTAATGCCTCGATTTCAAGGTGATCCAAGTCAAAGCATAACATGTTCTTTCAAGAAGAGTGTAACGAGACTCATATGGAGTGAACTTCTTGCTTCTGTAATACATTGCTCGCTCTTTCTTTCTTTCTCATCATGTTGACCAAGTACACATCAAAATACATAATATGAGACAAACATATATAGCAACAATGGACTCCCTTCACACGGAGAAACCAACACTAGTGGATTGTACAAATAGTTCTTGATAGCATCAAACACAGTCTTACATTCTTCAGTCCACTTTACAAAGCATCGTTCTTCAACATCTTGAAGATAGGCTCACACACCACGGTGGATTGATCTATGAACCTACTGATGTAGTTCAACATCCCTAAGAAACTTTTTACTTCTTTCTTAGTCTTCGGAGGAGATAACTCTTGAATGGACTTTATCTTAGAAGGATCGAGCTTAATACCCCTTCAGCTGACTATAAATCCCAACAACTTGCCTGCTGGCACCCCAAAAGCATATTTAGCGGGATTTACTTCAAGTTATAATTACTCAGAATATCAAAGAACTTCTTTAAATACATTAAATGGTCCGAACTCTCGCAGGACTTGATTATGATGTCATCTACATACACCTCGATCTCCTTGTGAATCATTTCATGGAATATGGTCTTCATAGCCCTCATATAAGTAGCACCGACATTTTTGAGACCAAATGGCATCACGTGTAATTATATACGCCCCAGGGCTTAATAAACGTTGTCTTTTTTACATCTTCTTCATCCATCAAGATATAGTGATAACCTGCGGAACAATGCACAAATAAATGCATTTCATGCTTAGCACAATTATCGATCAGAAAGTGACTGTTTGGCAATGTAAATGTATCCTTTGGACTCGATTTGTTGAGATTTACGTAATCGACACAAATTCTGATCTTCCCATCTTTTTTGGAGACCGGAACAATATTAGCTAACCAAGTCGGGTATTGCGTCACTTCCACTAATTGAGATTCAATTTGTTTGTGGATCTCTTCTTTAATGTTTAAACATAGCTCAGGCTTTAACTTTTAGCCTTTTGTTTATCTGGACTGGACTCCGGATTAGTCGGCAACTTGTGAGACACCATATTGGTACTCAGCCCTAGCATGTCGCTGACTTCCCAAACCAACACATCAATGTATTTAGTAAGAAAATAAATAAGATCCTTTCTTTGAGATTCATTAACGTGAACACTGATTTTGGCCTCTTTGACACACTCTTTGTCTCCCAGATTCACAGTCTCAGTTTCTTCCAAATTCTACTTATACTGATTTTCAAACTACCAAAATTCCTCTGTACATACTTTATGCTCTTCGCCTTCATCATCACCTATCTCATTTTGTTTGTTTGGCTCGTCCCATGACATGACATTGGCAGTTTTAAAATTAATATTTTTGAAATCATATACAAACAAAGTTAAGAAATTAAAACGTAGCAAATAAGTAAATAGATAAATTTTCAATAAAAGAAGTTTCATTCAAATTGGAAAACAATGCAAACTTTGGCCACGGCCAAGCGCCATGTTGCCTTTTTAAACTCATGGGGGGATTTTAAAAATTCATGTAATAAAAGAAAAATAAAAATGGTGGGTCTCGGGCCTCTTCAAGACTACCACCAATTTTCAAAACATGTATAAACAATGTCCTTCTACCAAGATGATCGGGGAATCAAGATTTGTGTGGAAGTCCAGTTCTAGAGGTACTCTCCAGGATCATCATCACGGATACAAGCTAGCTCGACCTCATACTCTATGATAGCACCAATATCTTTGAAAAGTCCCAGATTCTTTTCCCAAGGCCATCATGATCAGAATATTCTCATATTGGAAATGATTGGTACAGATGAGGGATAGACCTAGCCAATGCTTGATCACCAATCTTCTTCATCTTGATCTAATCCTCCTTCCAGACAAACTTCATCTGCTGGTGAAAGGTAGAAGGAACAGACCTTTCCATATCCATGTGGATTAAGGATCTTCCAAGGTGAAGGTTGTAGCTAGAGTCCATGTCTAGGACCTGAAACTTTGCGTCGAATTATGCAGGGACCATTTGAATGACCAACTTGGTTTTGCTCAAGCTTCCCCAAATCAAATCATTAGTGCGTTAGAGTCAACAACAAACAAATATAGAGGCTAGATCCATCATCTACCAAGACATCATTTATAACCCTTTCTCAACATATGAAAATGACATGCAAATCCTTATTGTGCATCCTCCCTTCGACAGACAACTCTTCATCATAGAAGTTGATCCGATCTCCTCGGATAACCTCGTTGATCATGGACGCTACATTATCGCTGCTGGTACCCACGAGCACATATGTATCATCTAAATCCTTCATCAGGGCTTGTATATGTAACGGCGAACTCATCAACAAGGCTCACACAAAAATCAGAGACGGGGTTTTCTCCAAATGCTTAACAAACGAATAGTCCTTTGGCTGCATCTTTCAACAGAATTCTTCAGCTTTGCCTTTGCTTCTCATCCTCTCTCCTTGGACTTTCTTTTGTTGTCCATGGGCCAACTCTTCTAGAGTGTAACATCTTCCATTTCTGGTCATACCCTGACCTGAAGCAGTTTCGATCACAAGCATTTGCCTAGCGGGAGTTTCTATTGGAACAAAGGGAACAGCCTTTGCGGGTGTCAGAATCATGAACTTCTCTTTCTCTTTGATGCTCAGTAATCCACGACTATTTATAGCTTATAATGAACAATCGGTACTATCACCTTTATCACGCACCAATCATTGTCCGTCTCTATCATATTGATATTGACACCTCTATGATTTGGCAAAGGATTACTGTTGAAGTTGGGTGCAACTATCATGAGGAAGACCACGTTCTGGTTGATTATATCTTGGGTTTTGTGCTTGATGTTGATAGAGTCCTCATTATCATGCCCAATGCTCTGAGAGTGATATGCAAACTTCTAATCAAGTCTGTAAAATTGAGATCTAGTGTCCACTGGCTTGGGTACCATTGTTGGATATAACCTTCCACAGTTATTCACTCGTACAACTTTTTTCGGCTTTCGGCAAGCGCAATAAAAGATCTTGCAGTCTTTTTCTCAAACCTAGGACGAGGGGGATCGTAGTCTCCTTGAGTAGGAGACATCGGATGATAATTTTGGACATTACGATAGGGAGATTGATGTCTGGGGTAGGAATTTTTCTGGTAATTTGGCAATGGATTTTGGTAGTGTGGGGAGGTATTTTAGTAAACTGGAGCTTGGGCTTGATATACTGTGGGTGGTGCTCGGTAATTTGACTACTTGTTTGCGCAGTTGGGGGCGACACTTTTGTAATGATTAGATAGATTTTCATAAACTAAAGGGGAATTTTTGTAGATGGGAGATGGAATTTTATGAAGGGGGAGCATTTTGGTAAGTGGGAGGAGGGTCATTTTGGTAATTGGGAGGAGGAGTATTTCCATAGTCGGCTTGTGTGTAACAAGACTGGTATGGACATTGTGAAGGTCGAGAACCACCTTGGTATGATGATGATCTTCTCGGGGTCTTCTTCCCCCCTATAAGAAACAACCGACACATCTTCTTTTTTTGTTTTTTAACAGGACTGAGCACCCGAACGATGAAGCAAAACTGGCAATCTTCCTAGTTTTCAATCCATCCTCGATAGGCTTACCTACCTTTACTAACTCGGCAAATTTTTCTCCAATGAGAAGCATGATTCTGTCATAATACTCGGGTTCTTGAACCCGCACAAATACCTCAACAATTTCTTTTTTAAACATGGGAGGCCGAACTCTGGCTGCCTCCTTTCTCCATTTGTACAAAGACTCTCTGTAGCTTTTGTTGGACTTCTGCTTCATCTTCTCTAAGGAATAATGATCATGGACAATCTCTACATTGTAAGAAAATCGCTCAATGAAGTTCTCCGCTCAAACTTTGGCTAAAAAGTTGCACTAATACAACTTCATCTCTTCCAACTCCTACGAGCTGGTCAAAGTAGTCCCTTAGATACACTAAGGCATTCCATATTCCTCCAAAGTGTCAAACATTGGAATCATGAACCTTTTTAATGAGGTCCAGATTCTGATGAATGAATAAGTCTTCATAGTTCAAACCAGCGAGGTTAGGAGTGCACTGGATCTCCTTCATTGCCCTTCAGATCTCCTCCTTTATGTCTATTTTTGCGGCCTCTTCTTTAGATCTCCATTCTTTTTTTGCTCCTCATAATGGTCGAGCTTAGTACGATTCACGTTATGCTCATTTGTAATGGGAATTTGGATTGTGACTCTTCTAGGTAGTGGTGGAGCAACAAAAGGACTTGGGTAATTTTGACTAGCTTTGTAATTTTGAGGGTATGTTTATGTCACGACCCAACCCGATGGGCCGTGACTAGTGCCCGTTTTGGACACCCACATACAAACCTGCTAAGTATAACCAACTGAAACTAAGACAATATGGAATTTAATCAAATCAAGCCAACCCCAACGTCATATATATATAAGAGGACATGTCTCATAAGGAGTCATAACCATTCAACCATAACAGCACACGCGAGCCGACAAGCCCGCCACTATTCAAAGCATAATAACATACGTATGCCGACAAGGCTGCCACTACACAATACACAATGATGTACGCAGCTGACAAGGCTGCCCCTGTACAAGCGGACATCCCAAACAAACCATGTCCAGACCATTATCCAAAACATATATATACAACCCACATAATGTCCACAGACCTCTAAGAGTACATTAGTGAAAGTCGGCGGGNCAGGGCCCCGCCATACCCATAGACGAGCAAAAGACTAGACAAAATTTATGTGCCAAAACGATTGGGCTCGAACAGTGGATCTCTCCCAATCAGCAGAGTAGATATCCTAGGCGGGAGGATCACCGAATCAGGCGCCTACACCGCGGCATAAAACGCAGCCCTCGAGGAAAGGGGGTCAAGACGGACAATGTAATGAGTAGGTAAAGCATAAGGTAAAGATGACAGGATACCAATATGGCAAGTCGAAACAAAATATCGCTACACATATACCCTTTTAAGTGAAAATCATNNNTATATTTAACATTTAAGGTGTCCAGCTTCCCTAGTAAGGGGCTCGGCAAAATAATCATCACATCATCTCCGTCATCATCATCATCATAACCATCCTCATCACCAATCATATATATAATATACATACCCGGCCCTCTAGTGAGGAACTCGGTGACATATGCAAGAAACTCCGCACGAGCATTACCCGGCCCGGGACTCGGTGAAATGATAAATGACTCTATGCACGAGCAGAATATTATGAGCAACCATATGCAATTAAAATCATTTCTTATAACTCACTAGAACAATCAACGTGAACCAGCAAGGAGTATTACCAAAGATTAATGTTTTATCCAGATTATGAACCTTTAATACGATATGGAAACGTAAAATCTCAATGACTCTAAGAAGCACTACCATAGATATTAGAGATCATCATAGCCTTAGACATAGCCGATATATAGAGGAATAATTGTGGAAGCAAGAATATACGTCACCTAGACGCTCTAGAGGTAAGTATAAAATCTGTCCGTTATTCGCTTATTTTTAAAAGTCATGCCAAACAAAGAAAGAAGGGACAGCGTTACATACCGTATAATCAAGCCGCACGTCCAATATTTACTGCTCAAGCTATTAATCTATAACAAGCAACAATCGTGCCGCAATTAGATAAACATCGTGCTTTACTTTCTTGTAAGCTAGCTAATAATCTAACGAAAATTCGGCGCACTTCCTATTTTCCTTACTTCGTCCCAATCGAGACAACAATCCAAATTATCCACAGCAATACCAATAACACATATAACCCAAAGAATCATATTAAATGTTCTCCCCAAAACAGCCTGCCTCGGCAACCATAGCAATGGCAACGACACACCGAGCGATAACTCGTTTTATAATTCGCAACACATCTACCTTATCGTATTCATACTTTGGAGTATATACTCATAATCACATTCAACATATACATAATGCCAAAACAGAAATTTCCTGCAGTTTGCTTTAATCAAAACAACCCAAGCACCAACACGACACCACGAATAATCCGATTATGGTTTCCGTTCATACTTAGCACATTCAATAACTAAAACAAACTTCCTAAGCTACTGGCCACGCCCCTTTCTTAAAATTAATGGATAATTAACAAGGGTATTCTAAAGAATTAACACACCAAACAAGGAGATTACTAACCAAATTATTTGCAGCTGCTGGCCAAGAGTTGCAGGGTTGGTTTCTCCATTTCCATGGGTGCCTAAGACAAGTGGTGAAGAGAAGATGATATGCAGCAATGCATTTCACCACTTTATTTAGCATGGAGTGGATTTCTCCACCTCATTTAATAGTATGAAGTGGAGGCAGCCCTCTACACTGGCCCACTAAGGCCAGCCCACAATCTGATCCCTTTTTAATTTTTGCCTTGAGTGGTGGGGCCCACTGGATTAAATTAATCCTAATCAGCCACCAATTATGAGTGGTGGGGCCCATTGGATTAAATCAATCCAAATTAGCTACTAATTAATCCCTCACTTAAAGTTAATGGCACTTACATTAGTCAACTCATACTTAATATCACATTTGGAAATAACATCCTTGCCTAATATTTCTTTACGTCTTCTAGATCACGATGCGCACTACGTATAAAAAAAAAATACGAGGCATAACATCCTTCCCCCCTTAGGAACATTCATCCTCGAATGTTAAGTTAGCGTCTTGCAAAAACAAATTCCAGCGAGGTCTCTCTAAAAGTTATACCTATCAACCTGCATTCCGTAACTTACAGATGCCTCACAGCTACATAATCTCATTATCTATCAATATAGTCAAGCTAGAAATTGAATTACCTGCAGGTACGGGAACAAGTAAGGATACTTATTCTTCATTTCGTCTTCCGCTTCCCAAGTCATCTCCTCCCTATTGTTATTTTGCCACAACACTTTGACGGAAGCCACATCCTTAGTACGTAACCTTCTAACCTGACGATCAAGTATAGCCACGGGTTTCTCCTCATATGACAACTCCTACATTACACGAATATCATCTACAGGGAATACTCTAGAAGGATCACCAATACATTTACGTAGCATCGATACATGGAAGACTGGATGTACCGCCTCCAAATCGGATGGTAGATCCAACTCATAGGCAACCTTGCCTATCCTACGAACAACTGATAAGGCCCAATGTATCTCGGATCGAGATTCCCCTTCTGCCGAATCTCATCACACCCCTCATGGGTGATACCTTCAGAATACCCGCCACCAATCTGAAACTCCAAATCTCGACGCCGATTATCTGCATATGACTTCGCCGACTGGGCTGCTAATAATCTTTCTTGAATAAGCTTCACCTTGTCAACAGCTTGCTGAATCACATCCGGGCCTATTAACTTAGTCTCGCCAACATCAAACCAACCAATAGGTGATCTGCACTTCCTCCCATATAAGGCCTCGTACGGTGCCATCTGGATACTAGAATGGTAGCTATTATTATAGGCAAACTCAATGAGCGGCAAGTGTTCATCCCAACTGCCTTTGAAGTCAATAATATAGGCCCGCAACATATCTTCTAGTGTCTGAATAGTACGCTCAGCCTGCCCATCAGTCTGAGGGTGAAATGCTGTGCTAAGGTTCACCTGTGTCCCCAATCCCTTCTGAAACGATCTCCAAAAGTTTGCTGTAAATTGAGCTCCTCTGTCTGATATAATGGACATGGGAACCCCATGAAGTCTCACTATCTCCCTGACATATAACGTCGCATAATCTTCAGCCGAATAAGTAGTCCTCGATCGGAAGAAAATGGGCCGATTTCACACGGCCTATCTACAATAACCCATATAGAGTCATACTTCCGTTGAGTGCGAGGTAAGCCTGTAATGAAGTCCATACTAATCATCTCCCATTTCCAAGTCGGGATCTCTATCTCCTGTAATAATCCACCAGGCTTTTGATGTTGGATCTTGACTTGTTGACAATTCGGGCACTGAGCAACAAACTCCGCTATGTCCCTTTTCATGCCATCCCACCAATATAAGCATCTGAGGTCATGATACATTTTTGTTGACCCTGGGTGAATAGAATAACGGGCGAGTGTGCCTCTCCCATAACCTTGCCGTCGTAGCCGCGATGACGGGTACACACAATCTGCCTTCATATCGTGAACACTCCGTCAGGTGTAACCGTAAATGGGGTCTTTTCCTTTTGAAGAGTTGCATCTCTATCTTGTGCGAGAATAGGGTCCTTGTATTGGTGTCTCTTTACCTCATCTATGATTGAGGACTCGCAACCTCTCGAATAGAAACTCCACTATCTTCCGAATTAGCTAGACGGACTCCAAGGCCGGATAGCCGCTGAATCTCCCTAACCATATCCCTCCTTTACGGTTGTACATCCGTCAAGCTACCCATGGACTTACTGACTAAGAGCATCCGCTACAACATTCGCTTTCCCTGGATGATATAAAATATCAACATCATAATCCTTTAGCAACTCTAACCACCTCCTCTGTCGTACGTTCAGCTCCTTCTGTTTAAAGATATATTGGAGACTCTTATGATCTGTATAGATGTCCATATGGACACCATATAAATAATGTCTCCATATCTTCAAGGCATGAACCACGACCGCTAACTCGGATCGTGAGTAGGATAGTTCTTTTCATGCTTCCTAAGTTGTCGGGAGGCATAGGCTATAACTTTTCCATGCCGCATCAATACACATCCTATACCAACACCAAGCATCACAATAAATAACATAGCCGTCTGGTCCCTCCGGAAGAGTTAGGATCGAGCTGTAGTCAATTTGTCTTTCAATAGCCGGAAGCTTCGCCACAAGCATCCGCCCACCGGAACTTGGTCGCTTTTTGAGTTAGCCTTGTCAAAGGCGCTGAAATTGAGGCAAACTTTTCTACGAATCTCTGCAATATCTTGCTAACCCCGTAAAGGCTGCGTACCTCAAGAGGGTGTCGAGGTCCGGGCCAAGTCTTTATCGCCTCAATCTTAGCGTGTCTACCCGAATACCATCACCTCAATAATATGCCCCAAGAATGCCATCAAGTCAACCAGAACTCGCACTTAGAAAATTTAGCATACAACTTACGGTCTTTGAAGCACCCTAACTACCGCCCTTAAATGATCTGCATGCTCCTCTTCAACGAGCGTGAATAGATCGAATATCGTCTATAAATACAATAACAAACATATCAAGGAATGGTTTAAATACTCGATTCATTAAATCCATGAACACCGCTGGAGCATTAGTCACCCCAAAAGACAAAGACTCTAAACTCATAATGCCCATATCGGGTCCGGAATGCCGTCTTTGGAATATCCGCTCCTTACCCGCACTGATGATAACCTGACCGCAAGTCTATCTTTGAAAAACACTTTGCACCTGAATGGTCAAATAGATCGTCAATCCTTGGGAGGGATACATTCTTTATTGTTACTTTGTTCAATCGCCTATAATCAATGCACATCCGCAATGACCCATCCTTCTTCCTCACAAGCGATCTGGTGCTCCCCAAGGTGACGTACTAGGCCTGATGAAGCCCTTTTCTAGCAAATCCCTCAATTGCTCTTTCAATTCTTTCAACTTAGCAGGTGCCATTCTATAAGGAGGTATAGATATAGGCTGGGTATCTGGCAGTACATCTATAGTAAACTCTATCTCCCGTTCTAGAGGAAGGCCTGGAAGTTCCTCGGGGAATACATCGGGAAATTCATTAACTACCGGGACTGATTGAAGAGTCGGTGCCTCGCCTTTTATGTCATGCACCCGAATCGGATGGTAAATATAGCCTTTTCTAACCATCTCCCCGGCCATGACGTATGAAATGAACTTACCATTCGGCGATACTGTACTTTCCTTCCACTCTATAATCGGTTCCCCTGGAAATTGAAATCGAACTATCTTTCCTCTGCAATCAACATTAGCATAACAAGCAGCCAACCAATCCATGCCCATGATAATATCAAACTCAATCATATTTAACTCTATTAGATGCGCTACTGATGCACGACTATATATAACTCTTGAACAATTCCTATATACTGCGTAGCTATGACAAAATCTCCTACAGTGTGGCTACCTCAAATGGTTCTATCAACTCGGACTCTATTCCGATCCTACTAGCAACAAAGGGAGATATATATGATAAGGTGGAACTGGTCTATCAATGCATACACACTTCGGGAGAATAGTGATAATATACCCGTGATCACATTAGGTGACGCCTCCCGATCTTGCCTATTAGTCAAAGCATATATACGGTTTGAGGGACCGCTAGAACCGAAGCTCCACCACGCCCTTCTACTACCACTGGCCGGGCGCCTCAATTCCTCGCCTGTAGGGCGATAGCCACGTAAGAAGATGAACGACAACGGACCCGTAGGTCGTGCCATACCACCTGCATTACCTCTAAGGTGACACTCCTCATAGTATGGCCTGACGGCCGCAAGAAAACACGCACTGTAGCCCAACGACATTCCCAGGATGGGACTTACCACAACGAACACCGAGGCAAAGGTGGCCTCGATCGCTCAAACCCCGCCCATCCGTGACTCGACGCCAGAGTTCTCACCAACTTCCGAATATCCCATACGATCGAACCCCTACCCATGAAACGTGGGGTGCACTTTGTCTTGGCTGGGAAGAAAATCTAACATCTTCGAGGCGCCCGCTTTGAAACTCGTCAGGATAACTCGATCTAGCCCTCTTATCTTTGGCCTCTATTATAATCTCTATCTGGTGGCGTCCCGGTGCCGATCCTCTACCCCCTGTGCATATGCCTGCACGCGAGCAATGTCCATTCCTGGCTGAAGAGTCACTGCTATACGACCGCCAATCGGATAACGATCCAATCCGATCACATAACGATGTACTGCTCGCCATATCGGCCACAATAGTAGGCGCATGCCTTGCCAATGAATCAAACTCGAGGCTATACTCTCAACGCGCTCGCCATTTTGCTTCAAACGCAAGAATCTATCGACTCTAGCTCGCTTCATCTCTGGAGGCGTGAAGTGGCCCCGAAAGCCTCCACAAATTCATCCCATACCGCAGGAGGAGCACCTCACCCCTAGATAACTCCCAAGACTCATACCAATTAATAGCTACATCCCGCAAACGATACGTAGCCAACTCAATGCACTTCGGTCTCCGAAGCCTTGATTATCCTCAATGTACGCTGCATCTGACGAATAAACTCTTGCGGATCATCCTGGGGCCTTGACCCAAAGAACTCTGGAGGATGACAACTTAAGAAGTCACGAGCCCTTAAGCTATCATATCTGTCCGCATGATCAACTCCTAGTCCATGCCTGCGAGCCTGATCTGCCACTAATCTAGTTAGCAATTGAACCGCATCTCTCATGGCCCTATCCTCCGCCCCTGACTGAGAAGCTGGAGGTTCAGATGATGGGGCCTCGGGGGCTGGTGGTGTCTCCCGAACTGGAGCTGCTGCTGCTCTAAGCTCTTCTGGCGGTGGGGGTGTAGCAGAGCTCTCCGACTGGAGCATCATACCAGGCATAGACTGGGCACGGGCCCTAGTAACTCTCAAGGTCTGACTAGTACCTTCTGCTACCGATTTTCCCTTCTGGGCGGCTGTCGCTTTCTTTGGAGGCATAGCTGAAAACAAACGGATTCGTTAGAGAGGGATTATCCTGTTAATATAGCTCTATCGCACGATCTAGAATAAGAAGAAAGAATGACATCCTAAATGTCCTGTAGCTTCCTCTTTATAGATGTGGTGCACAACACACCGATAAACAAGACTCTACTAGACACGGTCTGTAGACACTTTCGAGGAAGAACCGCTCTGATACCACTCTTTGTCACGACCCAACCCGATGGGTCGTGACTAGTGCCCGCTTTGGACACCCACATACAAACCTCGCTAAGTATAACCAATCAAACTAAGACAATATGGAATTTAATCAAATCAAGCCAATCCCAACGTCATATATATATAAGAGGACCTGTCTCATAAGGAGTCATAACCATTCAACCATAATAAAGACACGCGAGCCGACAAGGCCGCCACTATTCAAAGCATAATAACATACGATGCCGACAAGGCTGCCACTACACAATATACAATGATGTACGCGGTGACAAGGCTGCCCTGCGCAAGCGGACATCCCAAACAAACCATGTCCAGACCATTATCCAAAACATATATATACAACCCACATAATGTCCACAGACCTCTAAGAGTACATTAGTAAAACTCGACGGGACAGGGCCCCGCCATACCCATAGACGAGCAAAAGACTACACAAAAGTTATGTACCAAAACGACTAGGCTCCGGAACAGTGGAGCTCTCCCAATCAGCAGAGTAGATATCCTAGGCGGGAGGATCACCGAACTGTGCGTCTACACCTGCGGGCATGAAACACAGCCCCCCGAGGAAAAGGTGGGTCAGTACGGACAATGTACAGAGTAGGTAAAGCATAAGGTAAAGATGACAGGATACCAATATGGCAAGTCGAAACAAAATATCGCTACACATATACCCTTTTAAGTGAAAATCATGCATATATTTAACATTTAAGGTGCCCAGCTTCCCTAGTAAGGGGCTCGGCAAAATAATCATCACATCATCTCCGTCATCATCATCATCATAACCATCCTCATCACCAATCATATATATAATATACATACCCGGTCCTCTAGTGAGGAACTCGGTGACATATGCAAGAAACTCCGCACGAACATTACCCGGCCCGGGACTCGGTGAAATGATAAATGACTCTACGAACGAGCAGAATATTATGAGCAACCATATGCAATTAAAATCATTTCTTATAACTCACTAGAACAATCAACGTGAACCAGCAAGGAGTATTACCAAAGATTATTGTTTTATCCAGATTATGAACCTTTAATACGATATGGAAACGTAAAATCTTAATGACTCTAAGAAGTACTACCATAGATATTAGAGATCATCATAGCCTTAGACATAGCCGATATATAGAGGAATAATTGTGGAAGCAAGAATATACATCACCTAGACGCTCTAGAGGTAAGTATCAAATCTGTCCGTTATTCGCTTATTTTTAAAAGTCATGCCAAACAAAGAAAGAAGGGACAGCGTTACATACCGTATAATCAAGCCGCACGTCTAATATTTACTGCTCAAGCTATTAATCTATAACAAGCAACAATCGTGCCGCAATTAGATAAACATCGTGCTTTACTTTCTTGTAAGCTAGCTAATAATCTAACAAAAATTCGGCAAAGACTTCCCTATTTTCCTTACTTCGTCCCAATCCGACAACAATCCAAATTATCCACAGCAATACCAATAACACATATAACCCAAAGAATCATATTAAACAGTCCCCTCCCCAAAACAGTTCTGTCTCGGCAACCATAGCAGCGAAGCAACGACACACCGAGCGATAACTCGTTTTATAATTCGCAACACATCTACCTTATCGTATTCATCCTTTGGAGTATATACTCATAATCACATTCAACATATACATAATGCCAAAACAGAAATTTCCTGCAGTTTGCTTTAATCAAAACAACCCAAGCACCAACACGACACCACTAATAATCCGATTATGGTTTCCGTTCATACTTAGCACATTCAATAACTAAAACAAACTTCCTAAGCTACTGGTCACGCCCCCTTCTTAAAATTAATGGATAATTAACAAGGGTATTCTAAAGAATTAACACACCAAACAAGGAGATTACTAACCAAAATATTTGCATTTGGCCAAGAGTTGCGAGGTTGGTTTCTCCATTTCCATGGTCGCCTAAGACAAGTGGTGAAGAGAAGATGATATGCAGCAATGCATTTCACCACTTTATTTAGCATGGAGTGGATTTCTCCACCTCATTTAATAGTATGAAGTGGAGGCAGCCCCTCTACACACTGTCCACTAAGGCCAGCCCACAATCTGATCCCTTTTTAATTTTTGCCTTGAGTGGTGGGGCCCACTGGATTAAATTAATCCTAATCAGCCACCAATTATGAGTGGTGGGGCCCATTGGATTAAATCAATCCAAATTAGTTACTAATTAATCCCTCACTTAAAGTTAATGGCACTTACATTAGTCAACTCATACTTAATATCACATTTGGAAATAACATCCTTGCCTAATATTTCTTTACGTCTTCTAGATCACGATGCGCACTACGTATAAAAAAACGAGGCATAACAGTTTAGGGGTTAGTATGTTGATTTTGGTGATGGAGGGTTGTTTGGGGATTAAATGTATTTTTGTTTTTTGGAGGTGGGGCGGTTTGGTGATTGGCGTTTTGAGGGTGAGGTGCTATTTGGGAATTATTTTTTTGAGAAGAGGGTTGGTCTGGTAAGAGGCTGTGGCATATTAAGGATTTTGAATGGTTAAGTCGATAAGTGAGGGGTTTTGAGTAGGTGTGGATAGTGGGTTCTGAGCTTGTTCTACGTTGAAGTGCGAAAGTACAGCGGAGGCCTTTCGTCAGTCGAATCATTTGAAGTAAAACTTGGTGAAGGAAAATCTTGTCTCCTTTGCATTTCCAACCTCATCTCGGCAATCTACTGCATTAGCTGCATAATAAGTTTGTTTTGATCGTCTATGGTGGGTGAAACACCACAATGTCAGTAAGACTGATTTCTTTGTTTTTGTCCCCCATTACTGCTTTACCCTTATATGAACTTTGGCCGGAAAAGGAATCTGCAATCTCTTTAGATCTAGTGAAATAGGGATGATCAGCCAGTTTAATCGACATAAACCAGTCTATAATTACATGCGGAGGAAAGAAACTCAAAGGAAAATTTGTTAGTTTGAGTTTGGAATACGTAACACAACATACCACATAGATAGCATGTAAACACACAAAAGTTGCTTTGTTTGAGGACATGCCAACCCAGAAGTAAAGGGGGAACTGATTTTGAATAGGCAGGAGTTTACTCATTTTCATTTGGGATAATCTCAGGAAGGTTAAATCACATTGATCTAAGGTATTTTCGCTACATCTCTTTCTACGTCCATTAATCTGAGCCTCATATTTCTTGTGGTTGGAAATGGGAAGAATGAAATTTTTGAAAGGTCGGGTCCAGGCCTTTAAAAGTTTCCTATGTATATCACAACGAGAATGCAGGTCGTACGTAGTTTGGGTACAAAAGAAATACTTGTTTCATTCATTCTTATAAGATTACAGGGAAATTGAAAAATAAACGACAAAGAATTTAAGATAAAAGGTAGCTCCATCTCAACCATTTTTCTTCTTGATGTTGCGTCAGTCATGGGGAACAAACTCGACTCGGATCCTTCCCATGTTGAAAAGGGTTTCTACGTCATAGCAAAAGCTTTGCTGAGGCACCCTGAGAGGCTATGATCTATAGAATTATGATAACAACAAGATTTCCTGATTTCTACCCCAATAGGGTCAAGACCTCTATCATCCTCATGGATAAATGTTAAGACCCCATTCTGAACCAAATCGTTGTAGATTTGCACCAAAGACTTTCTGAATGGTGTGAAATAATGACAAATAAACTGGGTGTGCTCACTTGGCTCCGGCTGGTCATAGGTGAGAGTGGTGTTATCACCCCACATGTGTGGGATGTTCCCAATGTCGATCTGGTGGTAGATTCTTGACTTAATCTGTACACATTCTTTTATATTGAGCCCTCACTCGTTCGGGTGGAAGGAACACACCTTTGGAATGTTTTCATGCCCAAATCAAGAAGTTATTCCCCATGAGGTTTACACTTAAGATGCTTGTACAAAAGAGTGCATGGCACAACCTTTGCTCTCACGCTATGTGTCAGCTTGTAAGCGGGGAAAGTGATCCAGTTGTCTCCTCCTCTTGTAAGACCAAGGAATACGGGCATATAGATGATTTTCTCGTCGATGTCTTCCCTAGTTTCTCAAGAGTGAGTATCCTCGGTACCACTACTCGCATCTTGATCGCAAATAGAGTATTGCTCGCACATCTTCTGACTTTTGGCGATCATGTTCCTGTGGAAGCTTTCTTTTTCCCCGCACTTCAATATTTTTTTTTCATGGCAGTGAATTATTCCATCTCAGCCATCAATTCATCATCAAGTGCTGCATTTCTGGTTAGCGCATTTGCGGTGGTGATGTACCGTGCTTTCATGGTACTTTCAATGCTTTTTCCTTAAGTTTAGTGTGTGTCTAAGGCCTTTTTGTAGTAGTTTTAATGTATTTTTCTCTTTGTTTGCAGGAAAACGGTTCAGAAAAAAATGCGGAAGAACTTTGCTGATTTGCAGAAGTGATGACTTACGGAGACGTCGATGGTTTGTTGACCCTTGATGATCCGTAGGTGGCAGCCGTCGTCTGAAGAAAATGTTGTTGAAGGAAGATTGGGAATTGTGACCAAGTATGGGGCTACGGAAGCTATATACGGACCGTAATCTCCACGATAGACCGTCATGCACATCCGTCATTGCTAACAAAAAGTATCCCCAGTACCCGTCTTGAAAAGATTCTAAGTGTGAAGGAATGAAAGTCATCGACGCACTATCATGCACTCAACGGACCGTCAT
Organism: Solanum arcanum; assembly: GCA_027789145.1. Lineage (NCBI taxonomy): Eukaryota > Viridiplantae > Streptophyta > Magnoliopsida > Solanales > Solanaceae > Solanum > Solanum arcanum. Next base: position 44,163,504 of record CM050941.1, on the reverse strand, counting down.
CCTTGTATGTCGATGGTAACAGTGATTTGGAGAATAAAGCAACTAAAAAAGATTCTAAGTGTGGAACGACGGGAGGCCTCGACGGCCCGTCGTGGCCTTGACGGTCCGTTGGTGAGGTCGTCGATTAAGACGCATTTTTGGGAAGGTTTTCCTTAAATAGATTTTCTTTTTATGTTAGGACTTCTTTATTGTAAATACTTGTAAAAACCTCGTTTTTTGGGTTAGACTCTTTGGTATTTTTCAGTTTGATTTTTCTAGTTGTTGAACTTGAGATTTTTGGAAATATTCTACTTTCCAAAATTGTTTGTTGCAACACTTTGATTTATTCAAGTAATTTTCTAGATTTTCTTCAATCTTATCAAAGTAAGTACATCAATTCTTGTCTAATCAATATGAATTGTGTGATTGTTAACATGGGTAACTAAATCCAATTCTAGGGTTGTGCGAACCATGGGTAAATAACAAGGTAAAAACTAGCTAAAATTACAATTCTAGAAAAGTGTCTTGCATGTATTGATAATTCTTTTGTTTAGGAGTCTTTTTAACGAGTGCACCTTTTAGAACTCTCCTTGTTGCTACTTGTCGAACCAAGGAGGTACATAATAAGAAAAGAATTGTCAACGTAGATTTAGTATAGACTATCTAATAGGCTAGTGTCGATTGGTGCGAAGTAACAATAAAGACATACATCGATTATGATGCTTAATATGAGGTAAAGGTAAGATTTAGTAAAGCATTCACATGTAGCCGGACCAATGTGCGGAGTAAATTCCCTAGTTGCCGAACCAAGGAATTGGGGATACATAACTTACCATTTTGCATACAAGATACTAGGAAAGGATTGTTATAGCTAGAATTACCGCGTTATGATCTTGTGGGGAACACTTATGCCTTAGTTACTCTGATCACTTAATAAATATCCAAAATTCATACTTGCTACTTGTTTTCTTTAAAAAAATTAAATCCCTTTATTATTTAAAAATTGCCTTTTATTACCTGTTTTTGGAAAGGACTTGATTAAATAGAAGTAATTATAGGTTAAAGTTAATTCTAAATCATTTTCCTCATGTGATCGACCCCAAACTCATAGTTGGATTCTTTACTTGATACGACCTCTTATACTTCATTTCGAGAAGTAAATTTGAGCGTATTAAATTTTGGCTTCGCTGTCGGGGAAAGTGGCTTTTAGATTTACTTTAAGCACATTACCGAAGTTTAGTCAAAAATTTCCTAATTTTACTTTTTGTCTTTGTTTTTTTCTCTTGAAGATCTAACTGTAGTGTATGCCAAGTACACGGAGTAACGCAGAACCTATACTCTCACCCGACCCCGAACTGAACCGTAGACTATGCAAAATGAACCGAAATCTGGGTAATCTTGAGGATGAGTTCGACCATGAAATTCCACCACCAGTTGAAGCTCATGATCAACTATTAGTTGAAAATCATGGGGAAGGTGAAATAAGGAGGCAACCTCCTGCTCCACGCCCTCAAGAGTACTATAGGGGAAATGTAAACATCACTGACTCTGAATGTCCACTTGTCCTACCTAGTCTACCACAAGGTCATACTTTTGTGGTAACTAGTAGTCTGATGCAAATTCTCACAGCTATAGGTTTGTTTTTGAGACTATCTTCTGAGAACCCACATGCTCACATTGCAAAAGTGAGGTCGGTGTGTAAGATTTGTGTGGGGAGGGCTTATTTGAACATGAACGTCATTGGGTTAAGAGTGTTCCCTCTCTCACTGACTTGAGAGGCTACTATATGGTTTACCGAGCTCCCCTATAACTCAATTTATACTTGGAATGAATTGAGGGATGTGTTCTTAGCACGTTGCTACCTAGTGTCTATGAAGTTAAACCACAAAGATAGGGTGAACAACTTTGTGGCACTACCAGGAGAATCAGTGTAATAACCCTATAAATGGATATACTAAGTGATACTTAATGTGTCAAGAATGCCTATGATTAGGCCAGGGTTCACACGGATTGATGCGCATAGATAGAGACTTCAGAACCTTTGCTACATCCAAGAAAACTAACTTGGGGAGTTAGTTGAGCTAGGAAAGGTTGGGTCCAACCATGTAGGGCTCTCGAATACGAAGATTTACTCGTAAGAGTCTTTACCGGACTTAAAAAGAGGAAATCTTAGGTTTGGAGGGTCTAGGGGTAAAATGGTCATTTTCAAGGATAAGCGTAATATCAAATTACTTTAAATATATAATTAATTATTTATTTAAAAAGGTGGAGGGGCAATTTGGGGAGAGAGAGCCGAAATTGAGCTCTTAAAGTAAGGTCTTGCTTCACCCGGGTTCGAACCTAGGTGGAAGCAATGAATTAATGGGATTTTTATTTAAGCTATTGAATTAAAATAATTAATTAATAATTATTATTCATTATCTGATTTAAAATAAAATAAAAATAATATTTTTAATAATTAAAACCTTATTTGACTAAGTCCTAAAGTAGACTCGTTAGCCTAATATAACTCCTACTCTCTCTCTCACGTTCATCTCTCCACTCTCACGCTCAATCTCTCTTATTCTTTATCACGTTTTTTCTCTGCCAAAATAAGATCAAACGCTGAAAAATAAACCAAGTTCTTAACCCTTGAAGAACTCACACGAAATCACAAGAAAACAAATGTTAATCGTACACTATGCTAAGGTAGGTTGTTATTCGAGTGGAGTTGATATTAAGGAGGCTTAGACGGTTTCTTGGGTGATGTTTTGGGAAAAAATTCAATATTTTAATGTCAAAAAGGTATGGGTTTTCTTCTATCTTGGTCCCTTTCCCAAGAGACCGCTTAAGGTTCATATTATTCATTCGAAAACTAGGAATGTTTCCCCTCTTGCATGCCCCTGTCACTAGCTCCCAATGAATCGTAGATTGGGTATAATTGCTGGTAGAGTTAAATGTCTGTTATGTTTTCGTGATGAATATGATGATGTTTATGTACTTGAAACCATATGAAAGACAAGCATGCATTCGAAATTATGTGCAAGTCTATGTGTGTACAAGTATGTTACTGTAAATGACATTCTTGGATAAAGGCTTCAAATTTGATAATGTTTTGGTTGTAATTTTACGTGTATAAAGCTATATAAATTGTGATGTTCATTGAAATGGAAGTGTGGCTGATTTGAGTATCAATATGTTGGTTAAAAGAATCTGTTGAAATGCACCCCAAAAAGGGTTAAATGATCTATGAACTTCCCTAAGATTTCATGTGAAAATGTTGGTGAAAAATAAGCTTAAAAATGACTAAATTCCAAATAACTTACAAGTTTTGTTTAGGCTAAATAATGATGAAAAATCTGGAAAATTATATGAATTTAAAGGGATGAGGCCACAAGGATACGAACATGTGACCTCACTCGTACACTATCATAAAATCGAAAAAAAAAATGGGGTCAAGGGGAATAGAAATGGGGTATGCTGGCTGAATCATGTAGAGTACAAAAATAAAAAAAATAAAATGGGAGGCGTGGAAATTGAACCCACGACTTCCAGGCAGAAAATCAAAATAAAGAAAAATAAAATAAAGGAAGTGTAAGGCGTGGGAATCGAACCCAGAACCTCAAGGCTGGAACGGGGAAAGGGGAGAAATAAATAAGAAAATAAAGTGAGGTTGAGGGGGCTCGATCCCACAACCTCACTTCCAAATGCATAGTATGTCTTTTTAAGCAAAAATAAAATAAGGAGGTTGTGGGGGTTTGAACCCACAACCTCCCTGTCACTAGCGAAATAAAGAGTTAATAAAGAGAGGTTGTGGGGCTTTGATCCCACTACCTCTTGGTCTAGGCAAATTGGACAATATAAATTTTAAATGAAAAATAAAAAGGGGTTGTGGGGGTTCGATCCCACAACCATTCGGCCAAATAAGAGGAAAACCCAAGGAGAAAAATAAAGATAGAATGTCGATATTAGGGCTCGATCTAGGGTCCCAATGTCATGAAGACTAAAGATAAAGTCAAGGAAAATGTAAGTATTGTCCAAGGGGTTCGAACTTGGGTTCCCTTTCCCAAATTTCCGTATTGATACATAAATTATACGTGAATTAAATGTTCAATAATAATACCACCTACTTAGATCAAAATCAAGATCTTGGCGTACATACAAGATACATAAGTCTTGCACTACATAATCTTAGGAAGATATGAGTCACTTAACAAAATATGAATGAAGCCTCAGGTCTTGTATATATAGACCCGTAAGTCTAGCATACGATTAAAAATAAGTGAACCTAAGATGTATGTAATGAAATGATGAAACCCTAGAAGGGTTAAGTACGAGTGTAACATACACTAAATGGCCAAGTGCATTGGCATATGACGAAATGAACAATGAAATGATGAAATGAATAATGAAGTGATGAAACCCTAGAAGGGTTAAGTAAGAGTGTGAAACACACTAAATGGCCAAGTGCATTGACATATGATGAAATGAAAATTCACGTAAAAAGGGGTGAGTAATTATGAAGAGAAAATGTGTTGATGTTAATGAATGTGGTGACAACATGATATGAGGCTAATGTAAAAGATGAGACCAATCTCAAATGAGCCTAAGTAAATGTTACAAAAACGTACTCACCTATGAGAGTGTAAAGTTAATAAAGAGACAAGTCTCTATGGACACTCGAATGAAAGTATTGAGATTAACACACTTAATACTAATGATGGAATGAGAAATCATCTATGGAGCTATGACGTCCTCATACTAGAAGCCAACTTCCATGACGTATGAGTTGAATGTAATGGAACTTTATACTGAGCACCGATAGACTGGCTATCAGCAGCGATGCCTTCTTTCGGAAAGGGCGGAGGTTTACGCAACTCTAATGAGATGAGACTGTCCGGCATGCCGGGAATGGGTCTCCTTATTTCTCCTACTCTTAGAACCTATACTTCTAATATAGGGATCTGGCGGGGTTCAATTCCCATTTATGCTAGCATGTTTTGGGTAACTTTGGACGTTGATTCCACCTCTTTTTGGTATGGGGTATTAAGACACTAATTTCATGATGCTCACATAATCTATGTCGGTTAAAGTTAAAGTTCCCAATGAATGAATGAGGCAAGCTTCAAATGATGCACATGATGAAACGAATGATACCAAAAGTGTTAAGATAGGATAATCAAGAGGTGAGTTAGATTCAAGTAATGACATTAGGTCATTCTTGGTCATTGCACAACAAACCTGATGAAAGTTTTAAGCTACATCCTAGGTATAGCTGGTGTTTACACTGGCCCATCAATGAAATGAAATGAAGTATGTATTAAATGAATGAAACAGACTCTGTGTTTACTAAAGCAGACTCCCTAGTTGAGGTTCCATATGTTCAGCCCTCATTTTTGGGAAGTCTTAATGTCCAGTCCATGATTTCAAGGTCTCCTGGCATACGAATGAATGATATAAACAACGTTATGTGTTTTATATAAATTATGATATGTACTATGTGAAATATGTTATGTGATTTTTGCAAAATGATAAGTTTGACGATGCATGTTACACTCATGGCATGACTTTCCAAATCCAAATTTGGTAGGTCCATTGACTTTCCTGATCCAAATTTGGCTAGTCCACTGACTTGACTTTCCATAAGTCATGTTGTTAAGAAAGAGTTATTCTTTCTCATGCATGTCCTTGGTTTTTTCTTGCATGTACCCATACTTAGTACAAGTGTGTACTAATCCCATACAACTATATATTTTTTTGGTGCAGGCACAGGTGGACGCTAGAGCTTACAGGTTGACGTTGTAGCTATCCAGACGTGGAGTTTTCATCCGGACTTGGTAGTCACTCGTGCTTTCGAGGATTTCTGCCATTATTATCAAGCTTATATGTAGGCTTTAGCTAGTGAAGAATGTTCCACTAGTGTTTCTTTCCACTTTTATTTCATACTTTATATTGGTATCGTTTTGGCAAAAATACTTTTAAGGCAATTATAAAATATTTCTTTCATTTGATTATCTCTATATTAGATGGTTGATTTGTGAACGCCTATAATGTTAAGTTTAAAATGTTTAGCATGAAGTAAGAAGACAAAAATTTCAAATTTTCCGCTAAAATTAACCTAGATGAAGTAAGAATGACGTATGTAGGCTTGTCTGCGACCTCTAAGAGGTCAACAACGCCGGTCTCGTCTAGGGTCTAAATTCTGGTCGTGAAAATCAGTTAGTATTTCTTGGGATAGGTTCACCTCATTCTTGAGAAGTTTCCCCAATCACCGCATTGATGATGAGTCATTGAAAGAGTTCTTCTATCTGGGACAAGATAATAGTAATAAAGTAGTACTTGATACGATAGTAAGTGGTTCTTATGGGGAGTGTACTTATGCTGAGATTGCTGAGAATTTGGAGAAAATCTCTCAAAAAAATCAAGCTTGGAGCACTAGGAAGTCAGATACTAGGAGAAAGACTTTTGTAGTGTGATCCGCACACAACCCAGCCACAGATGAGATTTGTGAATAAATGTCTCAAATGAGAACTGACCTTGGTCAGGTGTTGAAACAGGTCTCTGGGGTGCAGAAAAGGTAATGTGGTGAACTACTTGTCTAAACCACCACCGTCGAACAATGAGTATTACTATGAGGAGGACTCTTATGCGGTATATTAGCAGACTGAGGGTTTCCAACCAAACGCCGAGGGATCTAATCAGGAGAATGGTCACCAAGGTCAAGGAAATAAAGATTAGAACTATGGTAATTACAACGAGAGGATCAGTATGTCCTAGATGGGAGTTACAACTGCGACTACAACTTCAACCGGGGTAACTATGGTAACAGAAATTATAGGAGTGGGCCCTATGTTCCACATAAAAATCGTGAAGTTGGTTCTAAGGATGGTGGAGGCAGTATGGCACAAGTTAAGGATATGTTGCCTAAAATGATGAGGAGGTTTTATGCTAGTGATTAGCACACTAACATTGAGGAGTGACTTAACGAGTATTGGGTTAAAATTTGATGCACATGCAATCTCGATCAAGCATCTTGAGTTTCAAATGGCCCAATTGTCTTAGACTGTGAACCCACGCCAATCGGGCACTCTTCCTAGCAATACTGTCCAAAATCTGAAAAATGATAAACATTGTATGGCAGTCACAACTTAAGGTGGTAAGCAAACCATTGACCCAGCAATGTCATCTGGTGTAGTAAATGTGATAAGAGGTGATGATGAGGTATTGGAGGCTAGTGGTGAGTTAGGAGACGAAACTGGAAAGAAGTTGAGGTACCCCAATAGGTGACCCCATGCCTAGACCACCACCTCCATTCCCATAGATGTTAGTGAAAAAGATCGAGGATGGTAAATATCAGCGTTTTATCAGCTCAAACAGCTTTCCATCAATGTCCCTTTGGTATGAGCTCTTAAACAAATGCCCAGATATGCCAAGTTTATAAAAGACATGGTCACTAAGAAAAGATCGGTTAGTTTTGTGGATTATGATAGAATGCAGCATTGTAATGCTATTTCTACAAAGTCTCTAGTGAAAAAGAAAGAAGATCTGGGTGCCTTCACTATTGCATGTACAATTGGGTTATTACAATTTGCGAAAGCACAATGTGATCTTGAGGCAAGCATAAATCTCATGCCTCTCTCTACTAACAAGAAGTTGGGTTTGGGTGACCCAAAACCCACTGCGATAAGGCTACAAATGGCCGATCGAATGGTGAAGAAGCCTATTGGGATACTCAATGGTGTGTTTGTAAAGGTGGAGTCATTCATATTTCCGGCAGATTTTGTGATTCTGGATTGTGAGGACGATTTTGGGGTGCCTATTATTCTGTGGAGGTCATTTCTTGCTACGGGTAAGTCCTTGGCTGATATGGAGAAAGGGAAAATGAAATATTGCTTGAACAATGAAGAAGTGACTTTCAACATTTGTAGGTCCATAAGGTAGAGTGGTGATGTCCAATCGGTATCTGCCATAACTTACAGGGTTGAAAAGTCATCTGAGATACAAATAGAAGAGCGTATGGGTCTAAAAGCACTAGCGACAGTGATCATGAATTTTGATAGTGATTACATTGAAGAGTCTGGGTCATTGGTCTCGGCACTTGATCGCGGTGATTTATGGTTTAAACCAAAGAAGTTGGAGTTCGATATAAAGCATTGCGACTCTCTACCCGCGAAACCATCTATAGAGAAGGCTCCAAAAGTAGAACTTAAGGCTCTACCACCTTATCTAAGGTATGTATTCTTGGGAAAAGGTGACACTTTGCCGGTAATTGTTGCATCAGATTTGAATGTGCATCCAGTTGAGAGTTTAGTGGAGGTGTTAAAAAGGTTCAAAAGAGCTATTTGGTGGACTATGGTGGATATTATTGGGATCCCTTCCTGGATTTGTTTACATTAAATCCAACTCTTGCCCGATCATAAGACAAGTATTGAGCACTAGAGATGTTTCAATCCACCTATGAAATAGGTGGTGAAGAAGGAAATAATTAAGTGGTTGGATGCTGGAGTGATATATACAATCGCCGATAGTAGTTGTGTATGCCCTATTCAATTTGTACCTAAGAAAGGGGGAATGACTGTCGTCCCCAATGAGAAAAATGAGCTTGTCCCGATGAGACCAGTGACTGGATGAAGGGTCTGTATGGATTATCGGAAAAGATATAAAAGAAGAAAAAAAGAGTTCACCTTGACGAACAGAGGTTAAACGGGTTGAATGAGCTTGATGAATTTTTCTTATAGGCATATGAAAGTTCATCCCTCTACAAAGAAAATTTGAAGAAGTATCTTGACCAAAAGATTGAGAAGCATGATTTTTTGGTGGGGGATTTGGTACTTTTGTTCAATTCTAGGTTGTGCTTTTTCCCGTCAAACTCAAGTCCGAATGGACTGGTCCCTATTTGATCACCCAACTATTCCCACATGGTGTGGTTGAGTTGGAGAACAAGGAGGGTGTAAGGTTCAAGGTGAACGGGTAGCGAATCAAAATCCATCTAGGGCATGCTGAAAGGCGAGTGAAGTGATTGAGGCATACCATCTTGATGAAATTTAAGTAATCAAAAGTTCTCTGTTGTGTCGCGACGTTAAATCAAGCGCTGATTGGGAGGCAACCCAATATATATCCTCTATCCAAATATAGTTTTTAGTGATTTTCTAGGCATAGTTGCATTATTTTTGCTTTTGTTACTTATGTCACGTCTAAATGTTCTTTTATTTTTCTTTAGGAATGTTGGATAGAGCGTAGAGTAGGGTCTGTGTTCAAAAAAATGTGTCCAGAAAACACAAAAAGATTAGCTTAATGGGTGTTAAATGTTCAAGGACCAAATCACCAGAAATCTTAGTAAAATTGGTCTGGTGCACCCATTAACGAACCATCGTCCCTTCGACGGACCGTCGGTAGGATCTGTTGTGCCCAGGTATATTCTTTAAATTTTTCTAAGTTAGGGCACTGTTGATGGAGGGTTTAGCATGTTGATCATCGGCGCTTTGCGCCTCAGGTTTGCTTCACCTACCACCCTATTTTATATACTTTTATGCACTGCGGACAATTGCATGTCTTTTTGTTGGAGGTGGGGTAAATGGAAAATGAGTGCTTGAGTGAAATCCGAGTAGCCCAACTCACGATCCTCTCTTGGTATTTTCTTGCCTGTGTTCTTTTTCCCCAAGAGACTGGTTATTTTATTGTTGAACCAGCATGTTGGTATCTTTTGTACATAGTACAGAAATGGAATTTGAAGCATGATGGCTAAACAAATTGATATCATGATTTAAAGAAAATGATACATGACTAGGCATAGTAAATGATGAATATGTGGTTCTAAGCATGACATAGTGATACACCAGTGCATGTCCCTAAATCTTAAACTTGAACTAGGTGTCTGATAATTTGGTAGAGTAATGAGATTTCAACTGAGTGTGAGGAAAATTTGTATAGTCCACCACTGGTATCGACCTAGAACTTGCCTGGTTAATCCTACTAAAAGTAAGTTGTAATAGACAATTAGGAAAGGATCATAGGCCCTTGTTCAAGATAGCCAATCTTTAGCCTAGATAAATAGAAAACCGAATGAAATTAATCTTTCTAGATCCAAATGATTTGAGCTAAAAATAGACCTTTAATTTTCACCCCAACTGATCTTTTCTAGGAACAATGTGTTGGCTCTGGTTCCTCCTTGGATATGTGCACCTCAGCTTATACCAAAAGCATAAGTTGAGGGTGGCTAATGCAGAAAACAATCTTGTCATTCCCCTAACCCAACCTTGGGTAGTGTGTATCTTGACTCATGGAAAAACCATGAGTTGAGGGTGGCTAGTTGAGGAATGCTCCGGGAAGTGGGGTTAAAAGAATAAAGAAAGGGATAGAAAAAAACAAAATGAAAAGCTTAAAGAAAAGTGAAAATTTATTTTAAAAAATCACTTACACAAAAGGATAAATAAAGGATAAAAGTAAGGCGAAAGAATAAAAAAATTGAAGAAATAGGGCGGAATAAAATGATGAAAAGGTAGGACACTTAGTCGTTATGTCAAGAAGGGCAATAAGTCACTAAAATACATCCAGATGTACCCTACCTGACCCAGAGCCTAAGTCACAAGCTAAGAAAGTCCTATCATGATCCTTAGAGTCTATTACGGTGAACTTAAAGAAGTGAAAATAAGGTCAAGCCTATGGCAATATGTATAAATGTGGTATGAAGTTGTTTTGAAAGCGAGTGTTGAAAAAAATAATCCTTATACTCAAACTGAACTCATTCTGTGAAAAATAAGGATGTTGTTTTTGAGTGAGGACGCTAGTTGCAATACCGGAAAATTGTTACCTTGGTGAGAGATCAAAGAGGATAGGTGTCGGTGTGTGGTGAGTTTGTGTCATGGTCTGATCCAAATGAGCGAGCCTAATATTTATTACATGCATAAACATAATGAAAATGATCAGGATTGATAACCAGATAATTGTGAAAGCTAAAATAAGGATACTCTTGTACATAGGTTTTGTGGTGAGTCATAGTGTGTCACATGAGGACAAAAAATGAATTTAAGTTGATGGTGTTGATGTATCGTGTTTCATGGTACTTTCAATACTTTTTCCTTAAGTTTAGTGTGTGTCTAAGGCCTTTTTATAGTAGTTTTAATTTATTTCTCTCTTTGTTGGTAGGAAAACTGTCCAGAATCAAAATGCGAAAGAACTGTGCTGAAATTGCAGAAGTGATGACCTACGAAGACAATAACAGTTCTTTTGTGGCAACCGTCATCTGAAGAAAATGCTGGTGAAGGAAGATCAGGGTATTCTTGCCAAGTGTGGGGCTACGAAAGATATCGAGGGACCTTCATCTTCACGACGGACCATCCTGCACATCCGTCATTGCTAACAGAAAGTATCCCCATTATCCGTCTTGAAAAGATTCTAAGTGTGGAGAAACGAAAGCCATCGATGGGACATCGTGCACTCACCGGACCGTCATCCTTCTTCATCGGTGGTAACATGCATATGAGAAGAAAGCAGCTGAAAAATATTCTAAGTGTGGAACGACAGGAGGCCTCGATGGTCCATCGTGTCTTCGACGGTCCGTTGGTCCGGTCATCGACTCAGACGCTTTTTTGGAAGATTTTCCTTAAAAAGATTTACTTTTTATGTTAGGACTTCTTTATTATAAATACTTGTAAAAACCTCGTATTTGGGGTTAGACACTTTGGTATTTGTCAGTTTAATTTTCCTAGTTATTGAACTTGAGATTTTGGGAAATATTCTACTTTCCGGAATAGCTTGTTGCAAGACTTTGATTTATTCAAGTAGTTTTCTGTATTTTCTTCAATCTCATCAAAGTAAGTACATCAATTCTTTTCTAATCAATATGAATTGTGTCATTGTTAACATGGGTAACTAAATCCATAACTAGGGTTGTGCGAACCATCGGTTAATAACAAGGTAAAAACCAATTAAAATAACAATTCTAGAATAGTGGCTTGCATGTATTGATAATTCTTTCATTTAGAAGTCTTTTTAACGAGTGCACATTTTAGAACTCTTCTTGTTGCTACTTGCCATACCAAGGAGGTAGCTAATAAGAAAATAATTATCAACATAGATTTAGTATACACTATCTAATAGGCTAGTGTCAATTGGTGTGAAGTAACAAATAAGCCATACATGGATTATGATGGTTAATATGAGGTAATTTTAAGGTTTAGTGAAGCATACACACGTAGCTGGACCAAGGCGCGGAGTGAAATTCCCTAGGTTCGAGACCAAGGAATTAGGGATACATAACTTACCACTTTGTATGCAAGATACTAGAAAAAGATTGTTATAGCTAGAATTACCGTGTTATGAACTTGTAGGAACACTTATGCCCCTAGTTACTCCCAGCACTTAATAAATATCAAATATTCACACTTGCTACTTGTTTACATAGAAATACGTAATTCCTTTTGTTATTTAAAACCCCTTTTTATTACCTATTTTTGGAAAGGACTTGATTAAATAGAAGTAATTGTAAGTTAAAGTTAAGTCTAAATCATTTTTCTTGTGGGATCGACCCCAACCTCATAGTCAGGTTCTTTACTTGATACGCCTGCTTATACTTCTTTTCGAAAAGTAAATTTGAGGGTATCAGGTGGCTAAATCTATCTCTTTTTCTCTTTCTTGCTTTCCTGAATATTCTGTCAGAGCATATCCAACTTCTTCCCCAATTTCTCTCTTTCTATCTCGGTATCTTTCTTTTTCTTCATCTTAGACGTCAAATCCTCATCCAGCATCGTAGTTGCGGCTTTGTAGACTATCATGGAAATCTCGACTTTGAATACTTCTTCTATAATCTCTTGAATTTCCTACGTGATTCGTTCTATTTTCCTCTGCAACTCCTCCCCAGTAGGCTCTATCTTAATACCCTTACCTTTATCCATAGCTGTGATTTTCCTTTTCTTGAGATGATAGAATAATGTTTTAGAATTTGGTGATAAGATTTGCTTTTGTTTGAGAAACTCAAGACTCAAAAAAATTGTTCCGACTTTGTAGTAGAGACTTGTGTATATATTTTAAGAAATTTCCTTAAAGGAGTGGGTTAACAACGTCCTCATTCAAAGTAACATAGCATACAAGTATACAGAAGGATATATATGTCATTTGAAACATCTCATTGTCCCAAAACCCAAATTTATACAAACTCTATAAATAAACTGAATGGGGATACACAGTAGGGAAAATGGGTACAAATAATCAGTCCACGCAGGGGTACGATCTTAAACTAAGTTTCTATATAACGTCCTTCAATCTCGACTTCTTTTCTTCTCCAAATATCGATGCCTTTGGCAGGACTAGTGGCTTGTACAACTCTTTCTTCGACTAGTACAAACAATTAAACTCTCTAGCGCCAACGAACAATTATTTTTTCAAGTAACATCTATAACCTTCAAATTTAAACATGTAAGCATGATCGTCGGATTAGACCGTGGGTCGTTTTGGACTCAAGGTGATCTTTATAATGGACTGAACACGCCTTGGATGTTAAGTAATCTTAGATTAATTTTTAGATTCGATTTTCTTTTCGCTATATCTTAGGTTGACTAGAATTTGTTCAAAAGTGACGGTTACCCAAGTCGGACAGAAGATTAGGTGAAGCTAACAAACAACGTTGGATTACCGAAAGACAACAATTCATTTATTTCTTCTAAAGAAAGACTTGTGTGTTTTCTGAAAGAAGTTGTGTTAAGCTATGTAACTCCCTTTATCCTTATGCAAACTATTTGTCATTTCACAAAAATATGCCATGAAAAGGCCATAGTTGATATAACATGATAAGGACAGAAATAGATAGTTATTTCACATAGCCAAATAAGTTTAGTTTTAAGGTTAGAATCCTCCAATTTCCCAGAAGAGTCACCATTCTGCTTTACTTATAAGAAAATATTTTACAAGATTTTAGACATTTTTAGAGTTGACACTGAATTTTTAAAGAAAAATCAAGAAAACTTAGTTTTCAAAAGATTTAAACAGAAAATCTTAAGAAAACTTTAAAAAGGAGTTCGGGAATTCATATTTACATTTTAGGAAGGTTTTTACGGAACCTAAAATATTTGCTAACTTGCAATTATCCAACAACTAACTTAGTTTGGCTAAAATTCATTGATTTAATTCACCTTTATTTGAAATCTATAAAGGGTAAGAAACCGACTTACCACTTAAGTGAGTTTATTTAACTTGCAAAGTTTATTTATTTTTTAGGTTTAGATAAAGACAATCAATTTAGTTTAAACAACTAAAACAAAGTGGCGTCCTTCGGGGAATTCGAGTTTTTAACCCTAAGACTAACGACAACCAATAACAAGTAAATATACAGCAAAGTAAAAGATATATATATAGAGAGAGAGAGAGTTGGGTCCAAATTCGGTTTATGTCCGCCTGGACCGGTATTTGGACCCATTACTTTTAGGGGTTTTGACCCATTTCCATTTGGTACCTGTCCTAAGTTCTAGCGAAATGATAATAAGGAAAAATTTACAAGGGCTTAAACTTGAGAATAACAAGACTTCAATTCTTCAATTTGTTTCATATTCTCCAAGTTTGGGGGATCTGTTCGTCAATTTTAAGGCCGAGAGACTAGAAGGAGAAATTTTTAGCCTTTGTGTCTGTCTCGAAATGTCAGAGATAGATTGGAGTTTGTAGTGACCCCGGGCAGATTTCACATGTAGCAGAATAAATAAAACACATAAGTTCAAAACTACACAATATTGAGCAACTCGGTTCAGCACAAAATAACAATAAATCTACAACTTGTTCTATGAAAAAGCTACCGACCCACAGAAGGAAAATGGATCAATGCACACTTCCTATCACATGAATTAATATCCTTATATTCCAAATTTAATACATTAAGCCATAAAAATAACATAGTTTCCAGAAGTTGCCTACGATTGATAAAATGTTTTTTCTTATTTTTTGTCAAAGTGGTACACACGAACAATCTATTATCGCTTAACTATCCATCAAACTCCTTATTATGTATGACATCACATCATCATACGAGAAGAAATAATAGTGATAAAAATATATAATTTAATGTTTAGATGTGCTCAAACCTCATATTAACTAATGAAAGACAAATACTGGGAAGAAACATGTCATAAAATATGTATTAAGGCTCCATACAATTTACAGTTTTACCTTTCTAGTCATTTTGGGCTACTCCTCAACGAAGAATGGCTTAAACTTTACACCATTACACGCCAAATAGAAGAGGGGAAGTAAAATCGGAATGGGAGAAAGAAGCAGCCAAAATTCAGCAACTGAAAACCAAAAAATATTTAAAAAATCATAAAGAAATTAATCTAGGCACGATTTGGAGACGAAATAAGTCAGCGACATACATTCGACTTCTCATTTGAACACCATGATGATTTGTATGAACAAATGAATACAACAACATCTAAACTCCCTATTGAGAGGCTTCGAATTCAGCGTAATGTTCACCAAGACACACTACCCGCAGGCTCATTCAGTTCTTTAAAAAAAAATTGAAAATGCATATATGTACATATATATGCGGAAAGAATAGGCATGTCCACAATATGACATTTTATGAGCTACAAGAGAAGCAACTAAGAGATGTACAAGTCCAAATAAGTCCTCAAAATTTAACGAGAAAAAGACAGCACTTCTGTTTGAAGAAGAACTAATCAGTCAAGCTTTATCAAACATAACGAAAATTATCAGCAAAGGGGTGCAATGATATAGAGAAAACATAGAAAGTTATTACAAACACAAACCATCTTGTTATCACATTCACACACTAATAAACCATGTTAAAAAGCAGTCAACTGCACGAATGTACTTACAACCCCAAAAATGTCTAAGTTGCGCAAAAATAATAGACCAATGAACAAATTGCTACGCATTTGAGGGATAACGAAAGTCGACGATCGGATCTTGATTGAACGTTAAATCAAAAAAAGAAAGAAACAGAAAAAGGACATGAACAGAGGCTTTAGAGGACAGAGAAACATGAACTAACAACTTCGAACACATCACACAAGTTCGTCTAGACTCCGCAGAGCTACAAACAGCCAACATAAATAACCTGAAAGAAACCAAAGGCATTTTGAGTGGTTTACCTTATTCTGGGCAGCGAACTGAGTCGGAATGAGCAGAAGAGGCAGCGACTATCACACAAAGGAAGACTCAAAGAAACTTGCGAGATTGAACCAAAAGAATGAGAGCCCAAACCCGACTTAACCTAGAAGAACTTTCTGTTCAAAATCTACTCCCTCTTTCTTTCAAATACTTAATTGATTCTGAAATCTCTTTCATTTTCTTTAACTTTGTCTAACCCAAATTTTTCTTTTTCTTTCAAAATCATCTAACTCCAAAAAGATTTCTCTATCTCCTCTTTTTTTCGTAAAAGAAAGAGATTATTTATAGGGGGGATTAGGGTTAGATTTTGGGAGAGAAATGGGCAATAATGGAACTCCCCAAAATCACAACTCAAATTTTAAAAAATTCTGCCAAATAAATAGATGCTTGTACGAGATTAAAGGTTAAATCTCAGAAAACTCTGGACGGTGGCAACAGCTTGAAGGGCTTGGATCAATTCCAATAGTCCTTGCTTGGCGACTTGTCCTCGTCTTGCGCTACAAGGACGACTCGCGTCTTCTCTTGCTACCACGACATAGAACTAGTTTACTACATGAGCAAAATGGAGAAAAAGAAGTTGGGACTACTTTCGGTCCATCTCCGTCTGCTTTGCGGGCGTTTGAGCCGTAGTCTGTCCACTTGATCTTGTGTTAAGAGGAATGAAGCACGTATTGTAGTCTGAGGGATGCTCACGCGCAGAGCTACTTGAACGATGTGAAGACGCCGTGAAAAAGTCATTTTGAGAAAACTTCTTGGACTTTTTAAGTGTTGGGTATTCTCCTTTTGAAAAAAAGAGAGGGTTGGGTCGAGTCTAAGGAATGGGTCGGAGAATATCGAATTGGTTGGCTGATTTTGGGTAAGTTAATGGGCCAATTTTTGTGAGATATTGGATAGGGTCAGGTCTCTGATGAAAAGAAATTAAAAGGGAATTGAGTCTGTTGGGTTGGTAGGGTCAGAAAAAGGGTAAGGTAAAATAATTTGGGCCTCAAGCATGGTCATAAAGATTGGTAAATTAGCCAAATTGGTCATATATGATGATTTGACTAAACATTGAATAAGACGAATTAATGAAAATTAATTAACGAACTTCTTGATCTTAGCGAAATAAAATAATTAATTTAATTGTAAACTAATGATTCAAAAATATAATCATAATTTAACTATTTTAATAAAAATAATTACTAAAACAAAAATCTTTTTGAGATGAATTATCTTGAAATGTTTATAAAATATACTAATTATGTAAAAAATTATATAAAACATTTATATTACTAAAATTATGAAAAGTGATAAGATTAATTCAAAATGGCTTAAAAATATTCTAACGTTACAAAATCTAACTATTTGAAATCATTTAGAATTAAGAGACTAGTCAATGAATTATTATCGGGGAGAGTCAAAATTGGGTGTCAACACTCACCACACATGGAACAAGTGTCAATCAAGATGGACCAATTCCACTTCTAAGAGAGACATTATCATAACAAAGTACAAATAAAATAAGTTATCTACAAAGTCACAACCATGAGTTTAGGTGTTTAAGAATCTGCATTTTTGTTCAAACATTCACAAGAAAGTACCACTAAAAAATTATACCTAAGTAAAAAGTATCACGCCACTCAAAATGCTCTTTTCTTTTCTCTCTGGAAAAAAAAAAGTTATCCCTAAAGAAAATAAAAACATTCGTTTCAAAAGGACTATCCTCAGGAAACTAACTGAAAACAAATGTCAAGGAACTCATCCTAAAAAAATGAAAGACTCAATAAAACAATAAAAACAAGAAATTTATTCTTACACCTCACACTTAAAAAGATGTTATGTCCCCAAAGCATCAAATAAAATTTAAAACATGAGTTTGAAAAACTCTTTGAGGCCTTTAGGCCTAGCTAGTAGCATGTTCTCTTTATATTCATCAAGGGTCCTACGCACCCCAAACTTAAACTCAAACATTCTCCTTAGCTCCAAATTTTGGATATTCAGACTTCTCAAAAACCTATAAAAACTACACAAAAAAAGACTCTACAAAAAAATTACACTATAAATTGGGTCGCCTCCCAATAATCGCTTAATATAACATTGTGATACGACACAAATAAATTTACTACTTTTCTTTCCACTGTGAACTTATGAATTTTACCCCTAACTCTGCATCTATTTTTCTTCTCCTCTCAATGGGAGGTGGTATAAAGATAAAGGAACCAAGTAATATATGTTGCATTTTTCACTCTTCGCCCTTAGGTGAGGAATGTCATTTTGTTTACATGGACTAAAAAACATTACAACGTAGGAGCCTTGTTCCTCATCAATACACTCATTCATTAACTCAGATTTCAGATAAAAGTGTTTTGAATGAGATTCAAGTTACCTCAACTCCAAAGTAGCCTTATTTACAACATTCTCACTTTTGTACTCTTTCTAAAAATCGATATTAAGGAATAAAGTATAGTTTAATGGTTGGAATTCCTCTGTTTGCTCCACTATTTAGTGATGTACCGTTGTTTCACGTTATTTTCAATGCTTTTTCCTTAAGTTTAGTGTGTGTCCAAAAGCCTTTTTGTATTGATTTTTATGTAAGTTTCTCCTTATTTGCGGGAAATATGTCCAAAGATGAACGCAAAACTTTTTGAGCGAGAAATGTAGAAGATACCACCTACAGAGCTTACAACGGTCCATCGAGTCTGTGACGGTCCGTAGCTGGCATCGTAGTGAGGAGGCCATGACAGCCCGTCGTGACCACTAAGGTTCGTCACGAGGTCCATTGACTCAGACGCGTTTGGACAGATTTTTAGTAATTAGAATCCTTCTTTTATTAGGTTTTTGTTTTTATTATAAATAATTGGAAAAACCTCGTTTTGGGGGGTTAGACTGTTATACTTTTGGTTAGACTTTTCAATAATTTTTTGTTCTGTTGTTCAAGTATTGAAGAATTAATTTCAGTAATTGATACATTTTTTCTGGAATTGATTGTTGGTGTTTTTTTTATTAATCAAGTGAATTTCTGGATTTTATTCTTTCTTATCAAAGTAAGTGCATGAATTCTTATATTAGATATATGAATAGTGTGATTATGACCATGGGTAACTAAACTCCATAAATAGGGTTGTGGGAACCATGGGTGAATAATGAGGTAAAATCTAACCGACATATCAATTCTAGAAGTGTCTTGCATGTATTGATAATTCTTTCCTTTAGAAGTCTTTTTAATGGATGTCCAACATTAGACTAGCCTTAATGCTACTTGACGGACCAAGGAGGTAGATAACAGGAAAAAAATTATCAACATAGATTTAGTGTACACTATCTAATAGGCTAGTGTCGGTTGGTACAAGGTAATAACTTAGTCAAATATCGAATACAATTCTTAATATGAGGTAAAGGTAAGGGTTAGTATAGAAACACACGTAGCCGAACCAAGGTGAGGAGTGAAATTTTCTAGATGCCGGACCAAGGATTTAGAGATGCATAACTTATCACTTTACATGCAAGATACTAGGAAAGAATTGTTACAGTTAGAATTATCAAGTTAGGAACCGGTGGGGAACACTTAAGCCCTAGTTATTTTTATTAATTGATTAAGCTCCGAGATTTGAATCTGGTAGTTCTTTACTTTAAATTAGTTAATTATTTTCATTAATTTAGAAATAAAAACCCACTTTTTTGTCTTTTTTTTCTAGGAAAATAGTTGACTAAATATTAGTAATAATAGAATAAAGTTAAGTCTGAACTATTTTCCTCGTGGGATCGATCCCAACCTCATTATTTGGGTTCTTTACTTGATACGACTGCTTTACTTCTTATTTGAGAAGTAAGTTTGAGTGTTTCAAATTTTTGCGCCGCTGCCGGGGAAAGTAGCATTTAGATTAACTTAATTTTATTATTGAAGTTTAGTCAATATTTTCTTTATTTTACTTTTCTATTATTTTTTATTCTTGCAGAACTAACTTTCTTGTATGCCAAATACACGTAGAGGAAGAGAACTCTTGTTTCCGTATGACCACGAATTAGAGCGTACACTATGCAATATGAATCAAAACTTGGGTATTAAAGATGATGATACAAACCAGAACATCCCAGCTCCAGTTGATGCTCATGATCAGTTATTACCGAATGATCTTGGTGAAAATCAACAAAGGGGACAATATCCCGCTCCACGTCCTCAAGAATACTATAGAGGTTATGATAATATTGCAGACTCTGATGAGACACCTTTATTTCCCCCTCTACCACAAGTCCACACCTTTGTGGTAACTATTAGTCTGATGCAAATGCTCTCTGCTAGATGTTTGTTTTCAGGGCTACCTTCTGAGGACCCACATAACCATATAGCTAAGGTAAGGGCAGTGTGTAAAAGCTGTGGAGGGAGGCTTGATTTGAATTTAAATGTAATAGGGCTAAGAGTATTTCCTTTCTCACTGACGGGAGAGGCTGCTATTTGGTTCACTGAGCTCCCTTATAACTCAATTTTCACTTGGAACCAACTAAGGGACGTTTTCTTAGCACGTTACTACCCAATCTCCACGAAACTAAATCACAAAGACAGAGTGAACAACTTTGTGGCACTACTAGGAGAGTCACTCGCAGTTCTTGGGATAGATTCACTTCATTTTTTAAAAGTGTCCCCAATCACTGCATAGATGATGAGTCAATGAAGGAATACTTCTATCGGGGACAGGATGATAATAATAAAGCGGTATTGGATACTATAGCGGGTGGTTCTTATGAGGAGTGTCCTTATGCCGAATTTGCTGAAAAGTTAGAGAAAATCTCCCAGAATATTAAAGATTGGAGTATTAGGAAGTCAGATACTGGAAGAAATACCTTCGCAGTGCAATCCACACACAACCAGCCACAGATGAGATTCGTGAAGAGATGTCTCAGATGAGAACTGAGCTTGGGTTGGTATTAAAACATGTCACTAGGGGTGCAGAAAAGATAAATGCAGTGAACTACTTGTCTAAACCACCACAACCAAATGAGCAGACGGGGACCGAATGCCCAAGGCTCAAATCAGGAGAATTGGCGCCAAGGTCAAGGAAATCAAGGTCGTAATTATGTTAACTTTAACCGTGATGGTGGAGGTAGTATGGCACGAGTTGAGGATATGTTGCACAAAATGATGAGGAGGTTCGATGCTAGTGATGTGAAAGTTAAAGAGTTAAAGAGTGATTTAGAGGGTATTTGGCAGAAAGTCTATACACATGTAATATCGATTAAGCAGCTTGAGTTGCAAATGGCCCAATTATGTGCGACTGTGAACACACGGAAGCCGGGAACTCTTCCTAGCAACACTGTCCGAAATCCAAAAAATGATGGACACTGTATGGCAATCACTACTCGAGGTGGTAAGCAAACCATTGACCGACCTATGACGTCTAATGAGGAAAAGGTGATAAAAGATAATGATAAAGTGGTAGAGGTTAGTGGTGAAGTAGAAGATAACACTAGAAAAGATGCTGAAGTGCCTAAAAAGGTAACTCATATTCCTAGACCACCACCCCCCTTTCCTCAAAGATTAGTGAAAGAGACTAAGGATGGTAAATATCAGCGTTTTATAACAATGTTGAAGAATCTTTCTATCAATGTTCCTTTGGTATAAGCTCTAGAACAAATGCCCGATTATGCCAAGTTTATGAAAGATCTGTTACAAAGAAAAGATCGATCACTTTTGAGGATGATGATAGAATGCAGCATTTTAGTGCTATTGCTACAAGATCTCTAGTACAAAAGAAAGAAGATCTAGGTGTGTACACTATTCCTTGTACAATTGGGTTATTACATTTTGCGAAAGCATTATGTGATCTGGGGGCAAGCATAAATCTCATGCCCCTCTCGATTTACAAGAAGTAGGTTTGGGTGATCCAAAGCTCACTACGATGCGGCTACTGATGGTCGATCGAACAGTAAAAAGGCCTATAGGGATACTCCACGATGTTCTAGTAAAAATGGAGTCGTTCATATTTCTGGCAGATTTGGTTATTCTTGATTGTGAAGTCGATTTTGAAGTGCCTATCATTCTTGGGAGGCCATTCCTTGCTACGGGTAGAGCCTTAGTTGATATGGAATAGGGTCAAATGAAATTTTGGTTGAACAATGAAGAAGTGACCTTCAACATTTGTAGGTCCATGAGGCAGAGTGGTGAGATTCAATTGGTATCTGTTATATCCTACAAAGTTGGTATGTCATCCGAGACACAAATAGAAGAACGTCTAGGTGTAGAAGCATTAGTGGCAGTGATAATGAATTTTGATAACGACTGCATTGAAGAGTATAGGTCATTAGTCGCGACTCTTGATCGTGGTGATGTTAAGTTCAAACCAAAGAAATATGAGCTAGACATGAAGAATTGCGAGTCTCCATCCGCGAAACCATCTATGGAGGAGGCTCCAAAGTTAGAACTAAAAGCTCTCCCACCTCATCTCATGTATTAATTCTTAGGAAATGGTAACACTTTGCCGGTAATCATTGCATCAGACCAGAATGAACAAGAAGTTGAGAGTTTTGTGGAAGTGCTAAAAAGGTTCAAAAGAGCTATTGGGTGGACTTATTGCGGACATTATTGGGATCCCTCCTGGTATTTGTTCTCATAAAATCCAACTCATGCCCGATCATAAGCCAAGCATTGAGCCCAGAGACGCTTAAATCCACTTACGCAAGAGGTCGTGAAGAAGGAAATCATTAAATAGTTGGATGCCAGAGTAATATATCCGATCGCCGATAGTTATTGGGTATGCCAAGTTTAGTGTGTACCTAAGAAAGGGGGAATGATTGTGGTCCCCAATGAGAAAAATGAACTTTTTTCCAATGAGACCGGTTACTGGATGGAGGGTGTGTATGGATTACCATAAATTAAATGCATGCACCGAAAAAGACCATTTTTCTATGCCCTTCATGAATCAGATGTTGGATAGACTTGCCAGAAAAGGGTGGTACTATTTTCTTGATGAAGTCTGAGTAATAAAGTGTCTTTAGTCGCGTCGCGATGTTAAATCAGGCGCTGGTTCGGATGCAACCCAATATGTATCCTTTAACCCAACTATAGTATTCTTTCTAGTAATGGTAGCATTTTTTACTAATGGGTGTTAAATTTTCAGGTAGCACATCACCAGGAAATTCTGCAGAAAATCACTCTGCAACATTCACTGATGGATGCATCGATGGAAAATCATGCTTGCAACGGACCGTCGCATGAATCCGTCGTTCCAGGTATGTTTTTAATTTATTTTCAAAATCTCTAACTTTTTATAAGTGTCCTCTGACGGACATCTATGACAGACCGTCGTACTCACGACGGTCCGTCCTGCACAACCGTCATGGTTGTCAGAGACCCTTGTCTTAAGGGTCTCCATTTTTTTCTAAGTGACCACTAACAGAAATCTACGACGGACCGTCGTACCCTCGACGGTCCGTCCTGCATAACCGCCATGATGGTCAGAGACCCCTCTCTTAAGGGTCTCCATACTTTTTCTAAGTGCCCCACGATGGACATCGACGAGGGACCGTCATTGTCACGACAGTCCATCCTGATTATCCGTCATAACTGTCAAAGACTTTCCTTCTGAGGGTCTCAAAATAAATATTGTTTAAGTAAGACCTGACGGAACCCATGACACTCCGTCATACTCACGACGGGTCATCACCTTTTCCGTCGTGTTTCACTGCTGCTCCAGAGATGTAGAGACAGTGGGAGGCACGACTGATAGTGTTGTTGCTGATGAGGACACTACTGAGGGTGTCCAGACTGCAGAGGTAGTGGGTTCCAGGGAACCGGACCCACCTACTTGCTGATCGCCGGCACTTTGCGGCTCATGTTTGCTTCACCTGTCACTCTCGTATTTCAGTTTTTTATATGCATTAGGGACAATTGCATATATTTTTGTTGGGGTTTTCTTGCCTGTGTTCTTTTTTCCCCTAAAGACATTACTTTTATTGTTGAACCGGCATGTTATATCTTGTGTACATAGTATAACTCTGAAGCATGATGGCTAAAACAAATATGATATCCCGATATGAAAATGACGCATGACTAGGCATAGTAATTGATCATTGTGTGGCTCTAACCATGACATAGAGATACACTACTGCATGACCATCTAAGACTCAAACTAGGTGTCTAATAATCTGGGAATGTAATGAATGTCAATGAGTTTGAGGAAAATTCGAAGGATCCACCATTGAGACTGAGCTAGAACGTGCCTGGTTGGTCTTGCTAAAAGTAAGCCAAAATGAACAATTAGGAAAGATCATAGGAATTTGTTCGAAATTAAAAAAAATGAAGTTAGTCCCGTATTGATCCAAATGATTTGAGCCTTAAAACAGATTTTTTTTTCACCCCAACTGATCTTCTCTGGGAACAATGTGTTGGCCCGGGTCCCTTCTTGGACATGTGCATCTTAGTTTATGCCAAAAGCTTAAGTTGAGGGTGGCCAATGCAGAAAACAACCTTGTCGTGTCCATGACCCAACCGTGGGTATTACGAACCTTGACTCAAGGCAAAGTGATGAGTTAAGGGTGGCTGTTATCAGGAATTCTCCGAAAAGTGGGGTTGAATGAATGAAGAGAAAGAAAGAACAAAATAGAAGTGACTAAAAAAAAAGTCACTTACATATAAGGATAATAAAGGGTAAAAAGCAAGATAAAGAATTGAGAAATTGGGAGAAATAAAATGATAAAATGGTGGTACATTTAGCCGATTTATCAAGGAGGGAAACAAGTCACTAAAGTATACCTAAATATACCCTACCTGACCCTGAACCTATTTTACAAGATAAGAAAGTCCTATCGTGATCCAAAGAGTTGTATGGCGAACTAAAAGTAGTGAAAATAAGGGCAATCTTATGGCAATATGTATGAATGAGTTGTGAATTTGTTCTGAGAGTGAGTGTTGAAAAGTAATCCTTATACTCAAACTGAAATCATTGTGTGAAAAATGAGGATGTTGTTTTGAAGTGAGGACACTAGTTGCAATACCGGAAATATTAGCACCTCGGTGAGAAATTGAAGAGGATATGTGTCAGTGCATGGTGAGTCTGTGTCATGGTCTAGTTCCACATAATTCAAGCCTAGTAGTGATAACATGCATAAACATGATGAGAATGATCGAAATTGATAGCCAAATGATTGTGAAAGCTATAATAAGGATACTCTTGTACAAAAATTTTTTAATGAGTCATAGTGCGTCGCTTGAGGATAAACAATGAATTTTAGCTGAGGGTATTGATGTACCGTGGTTTCACGATATTTTTAATGTTTTTTTCCTTAAGTTTAGTGTTTTTCCAAAAGCCTTTTTGTATTGATTTTTATGTAAGTTTGGTCTTATTTGCAGGAAATATGTCCAAAGATGAATGCGAAAGTTTTTTAGCAAGAAATGCAGAAGAGACCACCTACGGAGCTTATGATGGTCTGTCGAGTCTGTGACGGTCCGTAGGTGGCATCATAGTGAGGAGAGAAGTTGCTGAAGGAGTATGGGGAAGTCTGACCTAGTGTGGGATTACGAAAGTCCATGACGGACCGCCATAGCCACAACGATCCGTCCTGCTGGTTCGTTGTAATGATTAGAGAGTAGTCCCAGTACCCACATTCCAAGAAGTTAAAGTATTATGGAACGGAGCCCCTCGGCGGTCCGTCGTGCTTAGAACGGTCTGTCATACCTATTCGTTGAGGGTAATGAAGAAAGCAAAAGAAGAATTTATGAAGTATGGGACGACGGAGGCCATGACGGCCTGTCATGACCACTACGGTCCGTCATGAGGTCCGTCGACTCAGTTGCGTTTGGACAGATTTTCAGTAATTAGAATTCTTCTTTTATTAGGTTTTTGTTTTTATTATAAATAGTTGGAAAACATCGTTTTGGGGGGTTAGACTGTTAGACTTTTGGTTAGACTTTTCAATAATTTTTAGTTCTCTTGTTCAAGTATTAAAGAAATAATTTCAGTAATTGATACATTTTTTCTGGAATTATTTGTTGGTGTTTTGTTGATTAATCAAGTGAATTTATGGGTTTTATTTTTTCTCATTAAAGTAAGTGCATGAATTCTTATATTAAATATATGAATAGTGTGATTATGACCATGGGTAACTTGTCACGACCCAAAACGAGCCGCGAGTGGCACCCACACTTATCCTACTATGTGAGCAAACCAACAATTCTAAACCCCAACATTTACCAATATTTCAACCATAATGAACAAAATACAATGCGGAAGACTCAAAATCTTATTAATATAACCAATAAATAAGCTTCTAAAAGTTTATCAACTATTATCCCCAAAATCTGGAAGTCATTACACCAAGAACATATATCCTCAAAAATTCTAAATCTAAGAGTATTTAAGAAGCTAACATAAGTAAAAGAAATGGTCCATGTCCGAACTTCAAGACATGAAGACGTGAAGGAGAGAATCCAGTCCGAGCTAGGAACAATAGCTCACCCTGAAATCTGACGTGATGAAGACTGGCTAGAGTTGAGGGCGAGTCGAAGTCGATGGCACGTTTGCTGCACTCCAAAAATAACAAAGAGAAAAATACAAGTAGGGGTCAGTACAAGGAACACGTACTGAGTAGGTATCATCGGCCAACTCAAAATAGAAAGCAATATATATCAAATAATAATATAAAATCGACTACTATACTCAACAGGTGACAACAACAAGTACAAGAACCATTGGCCACAACACCAAGCACAACTATGAGGACTCAAACCTCCACACCATACCATTTGTGAAATGTTTTCTTTAAATTTGAGTATATTAACATAATTCAAGATTCATTCTCTTTATTCTTCTTGTGTCGGAACGTGACACTCCGATCCCCTACTACTACGTGTAGGTTCGTGACACCCGATCCCCTAATACTACGTGTTGGTTCGTGACACCCGATCCCTTAATTCTACGTGTCGGTTCGTGACACCCGATCCCCTAATACTACGTGTCGGTTCGTGACACCCGATCCCCTAATTCTACGTGTCGTTTCGTGAGACCCGATCCCCTAATCTCATTATTTTCTAGTTCATCAAGCCTTTCTTTATGTCAAGGCATCATCATTAATAGAGAGGATTTAAGGTTTAAGATTCAACAGCCTCATCATTCTAATCCATCACAATTACATAATCACATCATGCAACCACACAATTAAGCATATAGAAGACTTTACAATACTACCCAATACATATCAATCGCTATTTAGAGTTTACTATGAAATAGCATAAACCATAACCTACCTCCACCGAAGAATCATGATCAAGCAATCTACTCCCCTAATGCCCTTGCTGTCTCTTCGTTCTTCTCTCTCTCGCTCGTTCTCTCTTCTTTTCTTTTTAATTTTCTCTTTTTTCAGATTCTGTTTTTGTTTTACCCTAATTACCATATAATTCATTATGATAAAAATACCCCTTTATTTATTTCCATATTATCTTCTTTAATCCCCAACTAAATAAATTATTAATATTAACCCACTTACTTTATAATTATAATCATGCATAGTCAAAAACACCCCTTAAAACTTTTAGCAGAAATCCGACCCAGTCGAGGTTACGCAACTCGTGACGGCCCGTCGTTCCTGTGATGGTCCGTCCTGCAGGGTCGTCACAGAGTTCAGAGACTCAAATTCGGTAAAGCAATTTGTGACGGTCCGTCGTGTCTACGACGGTCCGTGCTGCAATTTCGTCGCGAAGTTCAGAGAGTTGATCCCCGTACCTAGATTTTAGAGTTTAAGTGTTTTGGCACGAAGACGCTCGATGGACCGTCGTGCCTATGACGGTTCGTCCTACCTCTCGTTGAGGGTAATGATGAGAGCAGCAGGAGAATTACACAAGTGTGGGACGACGGAGTCCGTCACGGTCCATCGTGACCATGACGGTCCATCGCGTGAGCTGTCGACCCAGTCAGTTTTTATCAAAACAATTCTACTGCTCGAAACGACTAAACAGGTCGTTACAATAGATACCAATTTACCCATCATTCGTCCTCGAATGATCACAAGAAGAAAAACAAGGGCGAGAAAGAGTACCTGAATCTGTAAAAAGGTGTGGGTATCTTTCTTGCATATCAGCCTCCTTCTCCCAAGTGGGCTCTTCAACTGACCGATTCTTCCATTGAACCTTGATGGATGCAATCTCCCTTGATCTCAACTTGCGGATTTCTCTATCTAGAATAGCAACAGGCTCTTCCTCATAAGACAAATTCTCATCAAGAAGAACTGAATCCCAACGAATAATGTAGTTTCCATCCCCATGATATCTTTTCAGCATAGACACATGAAATACCGGGTGCACTCCTGAGAGCCCTGGAGGTAATGCCAATTCATAAGCCACCTCCCCCACGCACTTCAGAACTTCAAATGGACCAATATACCTCGGGCTAAGCTTACCTCGCTTACCAAACCGCATCACCCCTTTCATGGGTGAAACCTTCAACAAGACTTGTTCACCCTCCATGAAATCCAAGTCTCTAACCTTTCGATCTGCATATTCCTTCTGCCTACTTTGAGCCGCTAAAAGCTTTTCTTGAATGAATTTCACTTTATCTAATGATTCTCTCAAAAGGTCGGTACCCCATGGTCTCACCTCAAATGCATCAAACCAACCAATGGGAGACCTACATCTCCTCCCATACAGTCCCTCAAATGGGGCCATATCAATACTTGAGTGATAGCTATTATTGTATGAAAACTCTGCTAATGGTAAGAAGTCATCCCAATGACCACCAAATTCTATCACACATGCACGAAGCATATCCTCCAACACCTGAATCGTTCGCTCAGACTGACCATCGGTCTGAGGGTTAAATGCAGTACTAAGATCCAACCTAGTACCTAATTCAGCATGCAATGTTCTCCAAAACTTAGAAGTAAATTGCCTACCTCTATCTGATATGATGGAAAGTGGAACTCCATGCAATCGAACAATTTCTGAGATATAGAGTTTGGCTAACTTCTCTGCATTGTAAGTCACCTTAACCGGAATGAAGTGAGCAGACTTAGTTAATCTGTCAACAATTACCCAAATAGAATCAAACTTACCCAATGTCTTTGGAAGACCAACCACAAAATCCATTGCAATTCTTTCCCATTTCCACTCAGGAATAGGCATTCTCTGAAGTGTTCCTCCGGGCCTCTGGTGTTCATACTTTACCTGCTGACGATTCCGGCATTGGGCAACAAAATCAGCAATGTCACGCTTCATCCTACTCCACCAAAAATGTTGCTTTAGGTCACGATACATCTTGGTTGCACCAGGATGTATAGAATATCCTGAACTATAAGCCTCTGTAAGAATAGTGTGGATCAAATCATCAACACGGGGCACACATACCCTTCCATTAATTCTCAAAACGCCTTCCTCATCAATTATTGCCTTTTTAGCCTCTCCTCGCAACACCATATCTTGAATTCGGCTCAGTTTCTCATCATCAAACTGCCTTCCCTTAATATTGTCAAGAAAAGAAGATCTCGCCTCCACACAGGCCAAAAATCCTCCTTTTCTCTAGTATTTCCAGCCTCATAAAGTCGTTAGCCAAAGTCTGGACCTCTCTAGCCAATGGGCGTCTAGAAACCTGTAAGTGGGCTAGACTTCCCATGCTCCCTGTTTTTCTACTTAAAGCATCTGCCACCACATTAGCTTTTCCTGGGTGATACAATATAGTAACATCATAGTCCTTCAGTAGTTCCATCCATCTCCTCTGTCTCAAATTCAAATCTTTCTGAGTAAAGACATACTGTAAACTATGATGATCTGTATAGACTTCACACTTAACCCCATATAGATAATGTCTCCGTTGCTTTAATGCAAACGCGACTGCGGACAACTCCAAATCATGGGTCGGATAGTTACGTTCATGCACTTTTGATTGCCTTGAAGCATAAGCAATTACATTTCTCTCTTGCATTAGCACTGTACCCAACCCAGAATAAGATGCATCACAATAAAAAATGAAATTCTTGCCTTCCACTGGCAAGGTAAGAATTGGTGCAGTAGTCAACAAGGTCTTGAGGTTCTGGAAGCTTTCTTCACATTCATCCAACCATACAAATGGAACATTCTGCTTAGTCATATTTGTCAGTTGGGAGGCAACAGAAGAAAATCCCTTGACAAATCGACGGTAGTAGCTAGCTAAACCAACAAATCTCCTTACCTCTGTAACATTGGTAGGTCTTACCCAACTCTTCACTGCTTTGATCTTAGAAGGATCCACCATCACCCCATCCTTAGAAACCACGTGCCCCAAGAAGGACACTGAATCTAGCCAAAACTCACACTTGGAGAATTTGGCATAAAGCCTTTTCTCCCTCAACACTTCCAATACAATTCTCAAATGTTCCTCATGTTCTTTCCTGCTCTTTGAGTATATCAGTATATCATCAATGAACACAATGACAAAGAGATCCAGATATGGCTTAAAAATCCCGTTCATCAGGCTCATGAAAGCAGGAGGGGCATTCGTAAGTCCAAAAGACATTACTAGGAATTCATAATGCCCATACCTGGTTCGAAAAGCAGACTTTGGCACATCTGCTGCCCGTATTTTCAATTGATGATAACCAGATCTCAAGTCGATTTTTGAAAAGGTACAAGCACCTTGTAACTGATCGAACAAATCATCAATGCGAGGAAGAGTATACTTGTTCTTAACAGTTACCTTATTCAGTTGCTTGTAGTCTATGCACATCCGAAAACTCCCATCCTTCTTCTTCACAAATAAAACAGGATCACCCCAAGGGGATGCACTTAGCCTAATAAAACCTTTACCTAACAACTCCTAAGTTGGGCCTTTAACTCCCTTAACTCTGCTGGAACCATTCTATAAGGGGGTATGGAAATGGGGCGAGTACCCGGCTCCAGATCAATACAAAAATCAATATCCCTGTCCGGTGGCATACCAGGAAGGTCTGCAGGAAACACATCCAGAAACTCACGGACTATCGAAACAAACTCAATCGAAGGTACTTGGGAAGTATCATCCCTGAGATGTGCCAAGAAAGCTAAAAAACCCTTACTAACCATTCTCTTAGCACGAAGAAAGGCGATGATACGAACTGGGGTGGAAGTATAGTTACCCTCCCACACTAGCGGATCTGTCTCAGGCTTGGCCAATGTCACAGTTTTAGCATTACAATCTAAGATTGCAAAATTTGGAGAAAGCCAAGTCATACCCAGAATTAAATCGAAATAAACCATCTCTAGAATAATCAAGTCTACATGAGTATTGTTCCCCACAAAAGTCACAAGACAAGACCTATACACCTTCTCAACTATCATAGACTCACCCACAGGAGTAGAGACCCGAATGGGCATGTCAAGCAAATCACAATGTAAATTAAGACCAATAGCAAATGAAGAAGATACATATGAAAATGTGGATCCAGGATCAAATAATACAGAAGCCATGCAATCACAAACCAAAAGATTACCTGTGATAACAGCATCAGATGTCTCCGCTTCAGACCTCCCATGGAAAGCATAACAATGGGCCCTATCGCCTGTCTGCCCGTTGCCCCTACCATGTTGCACTGCAGTAGTTCTAGTTTGCCCGCCACCCCGGTTTATTTAGTGACCTCCATTACCTTGGCCACCACGCCCTCCAGAATGGCGGCCTCTTCCATGACCACCTCTATCTCTGACTATTGGGGGTCTGTAACTCTGTTTTGGACAATATCTCCTAATATGTCCAGTCTCCCCACATCCATAACACTCTCTGGGGTCAAGCATAAGTCTTTGTGAGGACGAAGAAGTCTAGGGATAACCTCCAAACTCAAAGAAATGTTGGCTGGTCTGCGATGGACCCCCAGCTACAGCCTGTAGTGATGACTGAATAGGTCGGGCTGTGTAACCTCCCGAACTCTGCCCCCTAGAGTAAGAACCACTAAACTCACCTCCCTTACGAAACTTCTTAGATGTCGAGGCCAGGGTGAAGTCATCCGGCTTCACCCCTTCCTCCTCTATCACAAAATCTACCACTTCCTGAAAGGATTTTGCTGCAGCAGCTACCTGTAAGGCTGGGATCTGCAAATCTGACCTCAACCCCTTCACAAAACGACGAATCCGCTCTTGTGGACTGAAGCAAAGCTGGGTGGCATACCTGGATAGTGCACGAAACTTAGCCTCATAAGCAGTAACGGACATCCTGCCTTGCTCTAAGCTTAGGAACTCATCTCTCCTCCTATCCCTCAATGTCCGGGGTATATACTTCTCCATAAATAAGCTAGAGAATGATGCCCAAGTCTTAGGTGGTGCTTGTGCTGGTTGACACTCAACATACGACCGCCACCACATTTTGGCATTCCCCTGAAATTGATAGGTCAGAAACTCAACGCCAAATTGTTCTACTATGCCCATCTTATGTAGCAGCTCATGACAATCAACCAGGAAATCATAGGCATCCTCAAATTCAGCACCCTTGAAGACTGGAGGTTTCAACTTCAAGAATTTAGTGAAAAGTTCATGTTGATCACTCGTCATTATAGGCCCTGTAGTCAATCGAGGAAACGTGCCTAATTCCAATGAGGCATCCATGCGGGGAGCCACAGCAGATGCATGTTGTACTCCCGGAACCTGAGGTGCTGTTGCAGAAAACACTGGAGGTGCCTGGCCCTGATCATATAACCCGCTAAGATAAGCAAGAACCTGGTTAATCATCTCTGGGGTAGGTTGGGGTGGTAATTCCTCATCTTGCACTTGCTCATTTTCCCCTTCCTCACCCTCTCTTACTACCTCATCAGTCGGTGGAGGAGTCACCGCCCTAGTACTAGCTGGACCAGGTGTTTGTCCTCTACCTCTAGAGGACGTCCTCCGCGACCTCTACCACGGCCTCTTGCCACTACTCCTCTTCGAGCTACAGCCCAGTGGCTCGCTCAGACGCATCCTGTCTTGCCAGTGTTTGTGTTGGCACAGTTGTTGCTCTAGTTCTAACCATCTGCGAAATAGAGTGAGGATGTCAGATACCAATTTGTATCACCTACATACCAATTGGATCCAAGTAATAGCACGAAAGAAAGAAAGAACGGAATTTTCCTAAAGTCCTATAGCCTCTCAAAGAAAAGTAAAGGCGTCCCCCTACTGTTCCTCAAGAATCTACTAGACTCGTTCTTGTGTGATGAGACCAACGAACCTAATGCTCTGATACCAAGTTTGTCATGACCCAAAACGAGCCGCGAGTGGCACCCACACTTATCCTACTATATGAGCGAACCAACAATTCTAAACCCCAACATTTATAAATATTTCAACCATAATGAACAAAATACAATGCGGAAGACTAAAAATCTTATTAATATAACCAATAAATAAGCTTCTAAAAGTTTATCAACTATTATCCCCAAAATATGGAAGTCATCACACCAAGAACATCTATCCTCAAAAATTCTAAATCTAAGAGTATTTAAGAAGCTAACATAAGTAAAAGAAATGGTCCATGTCCGAACTTCAAGACATCAAGACGTGAAGGAGAGAATCCAGTCCGAGCTAGGAACAATAGCACACCCTGGCTAGAATTGAGGGCGAGTCGAAGTCAATGGAGCATTTGCTGCACTCCACAAATAACAAAGAGAAAAATACAAGTAGGGGTCAGTACAAGGAACACGTACTGAGTAGGTATCATCGGCCAACTCAAAATAGAAAGCAATATATATCGAATAATAATATAAAATCGACTACTATACTCAACAGGTGACAACAACAAGTACAAGAACCATTGGCCAGAACACCAAGCACACCTATGAGGACTCAATCCTCCACAGCATACTCATTTGGGAAATGTTTTCTTTAAATTTGAGTATATTAACATAATTCAAGATTCATTCTCTTTATTCTTCTTGTGTCGGAACGTGACACTCCGATCCCCTACTACTACGTGTCGGTTCGTGACACCCGATCCCCTAATACTACGTGTCGGTTCGTGACACCCGATACCCTAATTCTACGTGTCGGTTCGTGACACCCGATCCCCTAATACTACGTGTCGGTTCGTGACACCCAATCCCTAATTCTACGTGTCGGTTCGTGACAACCGATCCCCTAATCTCATTATTTTCTAGTTCATCAAGCCTTTCTTTATGTCAAGGCATCATCATTAATAGAGAGGATTTAAGGTTTAAGATTCAACAGCCTCATCATTCTAATCCATCACAATTACATAATCACATCATGCAACCACACAATTAAGCGTATAGAAGACTTTACAATACTACCCAATACATATCAATCGCTATTTAGAGTTTACTATGAAATAGCATAAACCATAACCTACCTCCACCGAAGAATCGTGATCAAGCAATCTACTCCCCCAATGCCCTTGCTGTCTCTTCGTTCTTCTCTCTCTCGCTCGTTCTCTCTTCTTTTCTTTTTAATTTTCTCTTCTTTCAGATTCTCTTTGTTTTACCCTAATTACCATCAAATTCATTATGATAAAAATACCCCATTATTTATTTCCGTATTATCTTCTTTAATCCCAAACTAAATAAATTATTAACATTAACCCACTAACTTTATAATTATAATCATGCATAGTCCAAAACACCCCTTAAAACTTTTAGCAGAAATCCGACCCAGTAGAGGTTACGCAACTCGTGACGGCCCGTCGTGCCTGCGACGGTCCGTCCTGCAGGGTCGTCACAGAGTTCAGAGACTTTAATTCGGTAAAGAAATTTGTGATGGTCCGTCGTGTCTACGACGGTCCGTGCTGCAATTTCGTCGCGAAGTTCAGAGAGTTGATCCCCGTACCCAGATTTTGGAGTTTAAGTGTTTTGGCACGAAGACGCTCGACGGACCGTCGTGCCTATGACGGTTCGTCCTACCTGTCGTCGAGGGTAATTAGGAGAGAAGCAGGAGAATTACACAAGTGTGGGACGACGGAGTTCGTCACGGTCCGTCGTGACCATGACGGTCCGTCGCGTGAGCCGTTGACCCAGTCAGTTTTTATCAAAACAATTCTACTGCTCGAAACGACTAAACAGGTCGTTACATAACTAAACTCCATAACTAGGGTTGTGGGAACCATGAGTGAATAATGAGGTAAAATCTAACTAAAATAACATTTCTAGAATAGTGTCTTGCATGTATTGATAATTCTTTCCTTTAGAAGTCTTTTTAATGGATGGACAACATTAGACTCGCCTTAATGCTACTTGACGGACCAAGGAGGTAGATAACAGGAAAAGATTTATCAACATAGATTTAGTGTACACTATCTAATAGGCTAGTGTCGGTTGGTACGAGGTAATAACTTAGTCAAATATCGAATATAATGTTTAATATGAGGTAAAGGTAAGGGTTGGTATAGCAACACACGTAGTCGGACCAAGGTACAGAGTGAAATTTTTTAGATGCCGGACCAAGGATTTAGAGATACATAACTTATTACTTTACATGCAAGATACTAGGAAAGAATTGTTATAGTTATAATTATCAAGTTAGGAACCTGCGGAGAACACTTAAGCCCTGTTACTTTTGTTAATTGATTAAGCTTCGAGATTTGAATTTGTTAGTTGTTTACTTTAATTTAGTTAATTATTTTCATTAATTTAGAAATAAAAACCCCTTTTTTTCTTTTTTTTTCTAGGGAAATAGTTGACTAAATATTAGTAATAATAGAATAAAGTTAAGTCTGAAGTATTTTCCTCGTGGGATCGATCCCAAGCTCATTAGTTGGGTTCTTTACTCTATACGACCGGTTTACTTCTTATTTGAGAAGTAAGTTTGAGTATATCAATTAGTCATCATCCATAACAATTGGTAATTGGGCTTCAGATGCCTAAATCTTTTTATCAAGTCAGCCTCCATGCCATGAATATTTGAGTCAAATTGATCTGTTTTTTTTTTTTGTGAGCTCAACTCTTCCTTGAATTAATTGGGTTGTCATGTATGTTAGACCATCACGGATACTCTAGAAACTTTAGAAGTTGAGTTTTTTCTTTTTGGCAAAATTTGCTTAATATCTGTGTTTCTCCATAACTTTTCAGTGTTGGACATCAATATGTTCTAATTTAGCTTGAATTTTAATTTCTAATTGAATAACATCCAGCTCATCCTGCAGTTTCATTTTTTTTTGTGATCTCCCCTACATTCAAATATTTATTGAGTGATTCTTGGATTAACCTTGTCTAGAATGTTCATACATTCCATAAGTGAATTCACATGGTATGCCTCTTCTTTTGCATTCTCCGCTTCATTGCCCCTACAAAGAGCACAAATAACAGAAGAATCATAATAGGAGTTCGGGGGAAGGTAATAATATATAGTGCAATGAATATATGGACGACCACAAATATGACATAAATGACATTCTTCACCCAACTAAGATCTATTTCAATCATCCATATCAATAAGAGTACAAAATTATTCAAAGAAAAAAATAGTAACTTCTGAAAAAAACAACTAAAAAAACAAAAAAAAATTAGATAAAAAGAACAAGTATAAACCACAAATATGATATAAATGATACTCTTCACCCAACTACGATCTATCTCAATCATCCATATCAATAAGAGTACCAAATTATTCAAAGAAAGAAAAAATAATAATTTTTTAAAAAAAACAACTAAAAAGCAAAAAAAAAAAAAAAAAAAAAAACGAACAAGTATAACCTAGAAGAATAGTTAATTTCTAATTCTCTGGTAGCAGCGCTAAAAACTTGTTGCCCCCAATTGCACTCAAAAGTGTTGCGGTCACGCAAGTAATATAGTGGCTCTTAAAAGAACCAATTATCGAACCCAAAAGATTTGACAATTAACTATTTTTATTAAATTATATTGGTAAAATAAATCTCATGTATTATATTTTTGGCTTAGAACTAATTTTAGTTGTCAAGTTACTGATTTACAGAGTTAATTGTACTAGTCGAGTATCAAGCATCTAGTCGCCTGCTCATGTTAGTTGTCTAACTATATCATTGAGCGGGGATAAACATCCCCAACTCACAAGCATTTATATTTCACTATGTTTCGTAATCAAGCAAGTTGTTCGTCCTTGCATCACTCCTGAACATAAATTACCTTAACCAAATGGATCAATCGAGCTCTCTGTATTCTCTAGTCTTTTTAATTCCTCCAATCTTGATTTTAAGATTAGACAATATATTTATCTTTAGATGACCTGTCAAGAAATACTAAAATAAGAATATAAAAGTACCTCATGATTACAGTTAAGAATTAATTAATAAATCTTAAATATTCAACATTCAATTCGTAGTTACAGCACTAGAACAAAGGTGTGTAGCCACTAATCTTTAAGAAAATAAAAAATAAAGAAAAGAGCCCTAAAAAATATTGACAACTTTCTATTTCCTATTATTGATCTCTTCTCTATAATTATTTTTATGTACTATTATTTATAGATATAAAAACCCCTAAATAAAATAATTGAGTCCAAAATAAATTAAAAATTCTAAATTTAGGAGTTAATTCCTTTTAATTTTCTCCATGAACAAGTTCTCTACCGCCTTCAACATGCTGTTGCGGCTCTTCGCTGACTGCCAAGTCAAGTGGCAGTCAGTTTGTATCAATTCAATGTGTAGTGATATGCACTCCTTATATATTATATATTATTCTATTCAATTCAATTCATTATGTTGTTTGATTGATTTTTTTTTTTAATTTTTTATTGTTTATTTATTCTAATTCCAAATTTCTTAAACTTTGCATCAATTTATTCACAAAAATAAAATATATTATGTAACGCAATTCATAAAATTCATGCTTAAAGAAGGACAAATATAAATAATAAATATAAGATACGTAATGATAAGAAAATGTATTTTTGAGCTCACATTACATTGCTCAAAAAGGGGTCCTACGAATAAGGAATTAAGAAACTATTTTAAATTATTAAAAATATTTTTTAAAAAGAGTTAAATAATAGCTTTACTCAATACTTTTTTATTTAAGAGTGGTTAATCAATTTTAAATATATAAGTATAAAATTAGAAACAAAATAGGTAGCTTCAAAACTTACTTGGACAGTTTAAGGATACTAATTGTTATAATCTTAAAGCTTAACATTTCTATTTAGATTAATTAATTAATTAGTTTTAATGCTCACACATTATCCATGCTTTCGATCTAATTTGTATTGCTTTTTTAAAATCTCACAGCCTTTTAAGTAGTATTATTGTGAAGAGTATGATGTTATAATAAATGTAACTTACGTTTTTTCATAAAGTTTGATAAAACTCTTATTCGACTTATTCATATGGGATATCTTTGATAATATCATTTCTTTTCGTTAGAGAGTATTTAGATATATTTATAACTTCTGGGCTATGGCTTACAAGATAAGAAGTCTGAAGATAATTGCACCATAGAAAAATAATTATTCTCATTAAAATTATTTATTTTTAATTTTATTAAATTCTAAAATAAAAGTTAAAAGTTAAAAATTTAATGATCCACTTTAAAATCAAAAACAACTTTAGTTTCCTTATTAAATAAAATGTGAATATAATAACGGAGTTACTAACTGATTTAACGTGATATAATTACTTTTTAAAAGAATATGTAAAGATAAAATTTTAAAAAAATAAAAATGTGAATGATCCACATTAAATTAATAAAAAATTAAAACTGTAATTTCCTTATTTAAATAAAACATGAATACAAAAACTGAGTTGTTAACATTTTTTTCTGAAAGTGAAATAAATAATAGTCTATTTAATTAATTAGGAATTATTCAAGAAAAGATATAAAAAAATATTAGCCATTATCCAATAATATATTATAGTACAAGAAAAAATTGTAAGTTCCTCAATATGTGTTTATTGATATAGATATATGTTGATATTTTCTATCTCTTAAAAATTAAAATCTTAGTTAATAATTTTTAAAAAAAAAACATAACAAAATGATAAAAATCTTAAAGTATTTAAAAATTATTGTTTCTTTTAAAGAAAATTATTTTATTAATATCACATATATTAGTAAAGGACAAAGATGTATAAATATTTAAACCATTTGATATTTTGACATTAAAATAATCAAACATCATTAATGTCTACTTGTCGGCATCAAAAAGAAAAATTTAAATGATTAAAACTAATAATATTTAAAAATTAATTTGACTTTATCTTTTAAAATTAACATCTAATTATATATCCTCAAATCATACCCACATTTGAAGTTCTCTTATAAAATAAACATTTAAATAATATTTAATATTTCATGTTTTATATCAATTTTTTTTCTTATCTGCATTTTAAAATAAATATTTTTAAAAAAAATAGAGCATATAATCTATATGTTCTATCTTTACTGATTAAAAAAATTGATCTTGATAATAACAAAATAAAAATATTAATGATAATAATTAAAAATCTCCAACTAAATATGACGTCTCAATCCTTCTTTTTTTTTAAAAAAAATGTAATTATTTAACTAAACATGTAGTATTAAAAGTTTCCATTAGAAATAAAACAGAAAACAAATCATAAATCCCACTTTTACGCAACTAAAAATTAGGATTTGATAACTATTACACAATTTTTTGAATTTTAAATTTGTCACGATCCAGACCATCGTGAGTGACAGCCACACTAATCCTATCACTACCCAATCCACCGGGTCGTCCAGACACCCACTCTAAAACCTAAGGAGGACAATTCTCATAACCCAAAAGTCTAAACATGCGAAAAATTAGCGAAATACAAATATAATAGACATAAAATCTTTATAACAAACTCTTTTTCAACAAACTAGTTAAACATGTAAAGTAATTAACAACCCCAAGGATCTAGTCTAACAGGTACAAGAGCTAATAAGAATAAATATTGCACAAAATAACAAAAGACTCATCTTCCACCGGCAGAAGAAACCATAAAAGCTGCTGGAGAATTTTTCAGTCTTCACCTATTAAAACATCACCAATACTGCATCTAGACTATGTAAAAAGACATAGCAAGAGTAATATCAGTACAAAAACACGTACTAGTAGACATCATAGGTCAATCCGACACCCACCTCATAATATAAGAAATAAATAATAAGACCATGCATCAAACCGCTAATTTCTCCACCCTTGCCTTCTTTTAGAACGCCTACTATTTACATCAATGCTATGAATGCCAACCACTTTACCAACAACTAACACTTCCATTTTTATCATATCATAGCCTAAACATGCTAACTCCATCGAGTATTTCTGAATAATACAACTTTCCTTTCCTACCAGTCGATCGTGTAATACCCTTAATTCTTGCTACCTTTCCTACCCAAGGCCACATAATATCATTACCTCAACTCTAACCTTAACCCACTCTCTTTAGGTACTTATGTCCCAACGAACACCTCTCGCTACCACCACTCACCCATAGCTCACGTTGACATTTCCCTATTGCGCAACAAGTATATAGTATAGAATATATCCATGTCACGACATGTTCGCATGCATACACATAAATCCACCTACACGCGACCATCAAGGTATTTGCTACGCACAATACTGAATATAACATGCTTCACAATACCCATTTACTACAAGTCGTTGATCCTCTCACGAAATCCACACTCAAACAGTTATCTTGCCGGAACGTGGTAATCTGATCCAAAAGTTGTGCCAGAACGTGACAACCAATCCAATAGTATTTCCAGAGCGTGACAACCCGATCCAATAGTTGTGTCGTAACGGGGCAAGCCGATCCAATTTAGCTTGCCGAAACGTGGCAATCTGATCCCTAATCACACACCAAAATCAGAATAACAACGTATATTCTTGCAGTCATACACCAAGAGGTGATTCATGACATACAACTATTAAATTATTCTCCTATTTGGTTAGGGTAATCAATAACACAACATTCATATACACACATACATTATAATGAAGCAATTACAAACATGTATCACACTAACATGAAATCACAACCATCACCTACGAATTACTCTTCAATTCGTAACATGAAGTATACAAAACTCAGTCGTAGCAACTGAGTTATAGCAATTTTTCACAAAATTTGATTACGTTTAATTATAGCAATTTTTCACAAAATTCACTCGGTGCACAAAGATCTACACATAACCCATACTATTGATTTCATACATTACATGGTAAGCACAAATTTACAACTAGTCAATGCATAAAACCTAACCTACTTGGGCGTCAAGTAGTTGTACGGGGTTTTTAATTTCGTTACAAGATTTTACTGGACTTTCTACGGTGAACTTAATCAATAATTTGCAAGATTCTACCATGCCCATGGTAGAGACCTCCTTCTTTTGTCTCCCAAGCTTAGAATGACTTTTCAGTGGTTTCTAGGGTAATTTACAACTTTTTTTAGGTATTTTAAAGGATGGAGAAAATAAGATTTCTTGTAATTATGTTTTATCTTGCCTATCCCGCTGTAGCGGCAACTTACCTCGTCTAGCGCCAGCGACATCCAGTCTGTTATGCGGGACAGGTTCCAGACTTTTTTCGCAAAATTTTGTCTTTCCTAAACAATGATTGTTCAGGTCGTTACAATAGATATCAATTCATCTATCATTCGTCCCCTAACAACTAGTCTCTGGTCATCACACATTCTCTTTTCTGGACACTCCCGGCTATAGAAATGGACCAATGTGGAACTTATAAAAAAATTTGACCTGCCAATTAATTCAAATTCACGGGTTGGTA
Source organism: Solanum arcanum (assembly GCA_027789145.1). Taxonomy (NCBI): domain Eukaryota; kingdom Viridiplantae; phylum Streptophyta; class Magnoliopsida; order Solanales; family Solanaceae; genus Solanum; species Solanum arcanum. The sequence goes on along the minus strand of CM050941.1, from coordinate 44,121,845 downwards.
TACTATATTCTAGATTAGTAGAGGTTTACATGAATTACACGAAAAGGTACTATGCTACAACCCTAGGGGTATCCAACTAGCAACACACGAAGATAGAATTTACATTCCCAAGACCCTGCCCGCTATAGCGGCAACCCTCCCACTGTAGTGGGGACTCTATAGAAGCATAATCTCCCATTGTAGTGGGATATTGGGGACAATTTAGGGGGAAAGGGAATTGGTTTCCCTCATTTCACCCTTTCTCCCTTACCCAACCCTCTAAAACTTCTGCCAGATTCTCTCAACTCAAACCCTAGGAACGTTAATCCTTGTGTAATTCAAATCCCTACCTGTCTTACTTCTTTGTTCAACTAACAACGATTGCATGACAATCAAATAATTCAATCAAAATGGCTTATTTTGAACTAGGTTGCTAAATGTGTTTTATAAAATGTAGCATGGTGACTTCTCTTACATCCCTAACGTGTATACAATGTCATGAGCGTAAAGATTCTAAAAAATACAGGCAAATTGTTACAAAATAGGTGGGGGAAGTTGAAAAAAGTTCATGACGAAACTCAAAATTAAGAACTATTACAGGTTATTTTTCTTCAATATTGTTGTATTTATTTTCTAGGATAGTTAATATACTTTGATTAGCTGCAAAATTGATGAAATTGAGGGATGTTGGGACGAGAAGATGTCATTTTCTCGTCTGGTGTTCATCCCAGCTACTGTATTGGGGTGCATCAAGTTGTAGTGGCGTGCATTATCCCATTGTATCAACCTGCATCATCCTGCTGTAGCGGGATTCTATCCGATGTATCTGGATGTCCAGACCAGTAGCTCCCCCCTTTAGACCAAAAGTTCTCTTTTTTTGTTTAGCCTTCCCTTACTGGTTTATATTGTTCAGATTGATGTTAACTCTTTTCAGGCTCTCTAAATGTCTGTACACAATGACGAGAACTTACCATTTGTCCCATTTCCAGATGCCAGTAGTCGGGAGAAAGATCATGACTACTGCACCATAACTCTTGCCTTTTACGCTACTTTGGTCGAATTTAGGTGGATTCCCCTAACTTAGGCTCCCTTGAGTGCAAACTCTATTTGATTAAGGGAGTTTTATATCGTCCTTCCTACTGTCTATTGGGAAGATCCTTATCATGTCATATGCCTCCGAGGAGTTGACATTCCCTTGAATGTTATTGCAACGAACGAGACACTTGAGGTGCTAGAGGTTGCAATCCATGCGTTCGAGGACCGACTGACGGAGATGGATCTTGGGTGTCTAAAGGAAACCCTAGTGGAGCCTACAGAACGGTATCAGGTCTACTGGGACATTGTCGAGGGAATTACTACGGCAAGCTGGTCATTAGATTCTAAACGGTAGCTACACTTGGTGTCTAGTAGGATCCGCCCCTCAGGAAACCATACTGACACTACATTTCCCCGAGCTATGGTTGTAGCGTGTGCTATAAATAGAAATACAACTAAATGTGGGAGTACAGATCATATTAGAGTGGAAAATGTTCTACTGGGGAAACAAGAAGGTCGTCTTCTTTCCAGGACTCATTACTACTCTGTGCAAGTGGGCGGGAGTGACTTTATTAGAAGTTTACGAGGTACTTCTTATGGATTCCTCTATTTACCCCTTTTTGGTTCAAACAAGTTCTACTTCTTTGGGTAAGAGGAGGGCAAGCAACGCTTGCAACAGTAGGGTGACCGCAGGTTTCGACGATGAGGACCCCTTGTCAGGTGAATGAGTCGAGATATATCTAGAGATGGTACATAATAATATAGGGAGTGACTATGATGACTTCACCATTGTTCCTCCTAAAACTTCCCTCGAGGTAGAGATGCTTGGGTGCCAGCTCTTCCAAGAGAGGAGGAAGGGCATGGAGAGGGATCTTATGATATTCTAGATGTAGAAGGGTATCAAAGACATCTTATCTTGTGTTGCCCATGAAAAGGAGAGGAAATTCCTCCGTTGAACTCAGGACTTTGAGTAGTTTTCTATGCTAAGTGAGGCTTGGGCTGGCTTGGATCGTCTTGAGAACATGGAATCTGACATGGACACCACCTAGTCTGAGATACCATGATTGGTTGTTATTTGATCTTTCACGCTTGTAAAGTTTAGACCACTTTCTTTGTTTTTACTTTTCGACATCTAGGTTTTTTGTAACACGTGAATGCTTGTTTTGGCCGTCTGATCCAGCCCCCATTTCAAAAGTTTAAGTTCTAATTTGCCTACTACTGTTGGTGAACACTGTGTTGGGTTGCAAAGATTTGTTTGGATCCCTTCCAATTTAATTTTTTGTAAGTAGGGAATGCATGGAAAAACTAGTAAGGTTCTTCCTCCCTTCGTCCTGCTCTAGTGGGATAAATCTTGTTGTAGCGGCATAGCTCTGGCGGGAGTAATTCCATTGCAGCGGCTCCGACAGGACTAGAACTTAAGATGATATTTGTTTTTCTAGTTCTTTTCACTTCTTAAGATTCTCCCAGGTCCCCATTTTACCATTTCATCAAACTACTAAAATTTTCAATCTAGGGCATACCGTATCAAATCTATAATATTATATACAACTTCGAACTACAGGTCACCCACACACACCTAGGAAACACCAAGACATTCATATACTTAATGATTAGAGTTTATGCCAACAAATTTCACGATATTCATGGAAGTTTGCTTGAATACTTTAATGATTCACCCAACAATTTACACAATATCAAATACCAGACACACAACCGTCTTCATTCTGGTCACACACATCCCTAATAACACCTCCACATACTCTGTATTTTCACACCGTAGGAGCACACACTCATAGCTAATTAAAATAGAAAAAGGCACACTCACATCCATAAATAAGACACAAGGTCACATATGTACAAACATAATTCACGCGTCTTAATAATCTTGGTCTGTAACAAACTTACGGTCATCTATGCTTCCTATACGACTAGATACCAATTGGAACCTTCTTAGTTCCAATTAACCTTGCTGGTAACCTTTAAGTTGAAATCACGACGTCTAGTCTATTTCACTTAGATAAAATTTGGAATTAGGATATACCAATTGGAATCAACTCATACCACAAATGACACTTTACATGAAGGAGATAACAAGTGAATCGAATTCATAGAATGCTTACAAGCTTTCTGAAACTTAGATGCGGACGTCAGTACACCAATCCGCATGAGTCGAGTTCACATTTCACTCTTATATGTGGAGATCAATAACCTAGGGTGTGATACCAATTTTTCACCACCCAACCTGATACACTCAAATTTACTTCTCGAAAAGAAGTATAAGCGGTCGTATCAAGTAAAGAACCAAACTACGAGGTTGGGGTCGATCCCATGAGAAAAATGATTTACACTTAACTTTAACCTATTATTACTTTTATTTAGTCAAATCCTTTTCGAAAACAAATAAATAACAGAGGGGTTTTAAGCAATGAATGTAATTAGGTATTTCTAAATAAACAAGTGACAGGTTTAAAGATTTGATTTTTATCAAGTAATGAGAGTAACTAGGGCTTAAGTGCTCCCCATAGGTTCATAACGTGGTAATTCTAGCTATATCAAATCTTTCCTAGTATCTTGCATGCAAAGTGGTAAGTTATGTATCCCTAATTCCTTGGTCCGGGAACTAGGAAATTTCACTCTGCACATTGGTCCGGCTACGTGTGTATAATTTACTAAACCTTACCTTACCTCATATTAAGCATCATAATCGATGTTTGGCTTAGTTGTTACTTCCCACCAATCGATACTAGCCTATTAGATAGTGTATTCTAAATCTATGTTGATATTTTTTCCTTATTATCTATCTCCTTGGTCCGCCAAGTAACAACAAGGCCAGTTCTAACGCTTGCATTCGTTAAAAAGACTTCTAAATGAAATAATTATCAATATATGCAAGACACTATTGTAGGATTATAATTTTAGCTAGTTTTTACCTTGTTAATTACACATGGTTCCCACAACCCTAGCTATGGATTTAGTTACCCATGTTAATAATCACACAATTCATATTAGTTTGATAAGAATTCATGTACTTACTTTGATGAGATTTAACAAAATCCAGAAAATTACTTGAATTAATCAATAAGGTTGCAATAAATGATTTCCGAAAAGTAGAATAATTTCCCAAAATGATAAGTTCACAACTTAAACAACAAAATCTGAAAAATACTCAAGAGTCTAACCACAAAAATAAAGTTTTTACAAGTATTTATAATAGAGTTTTAACAAAAGAGGGAAATCTATTTAAGGAAAATCTGCACAAAAACCGCGTCTGAGTCGACGACCTAGATGACGGACTATCGAGGCCACGACGGACCGTCGTGGTCCTCCATCGTTCCACAAAGCTTCTTTTCAAGATGGGTACTGGGTTACTTTTTGTTGACGATGACGGATGTGCAGTATAATCTGTCGTGGAGATGACGGTCTATCGAGAGCCTCCATAGCCCCACACTTAGTCAGAATTCCCCAATATTTATTCAGCATCTTTTCCTTCATACGATGTTTGCCACCTACGGAACGTCGAGGGGTCGACAGACCGTCGATGGCTCCGTAGGTAGTCGCTTCTGTAATTTCAGCATAATTCTTCCACGTTTTCATCCTGGACAGATTTCCTGCAAACAAAAAGAAAAATACATTAAAACTAATACAAAAAGGCCTTAGACACACACGAAGCTTAATGAAAAAGTATTGAAAGTACCGTGAAACCACAGTACATCAACACCCTCAACTTAAATTTTGTTTTGTCCTCAAGCGACGCACTATGACTCACCACAAAATCTTTGTACAAGAGTATCCTTATTTTAGCTTTCGCAATCATCTAGTTATCAATCCCGATTATTTTCATTATGTTTATGCATGCTATCACTATTAGGATCGCTCATGCAGATCATATTATGACACAAACTCACCACACACCGACACCTATCCTCATTCATCTCTCACTAAGGTACCAATTTTCCGGTATTGAAACTAGTGGCCTCACTTCAAAACAACATCTTCCTTATTCATACAATGATTTCAGTTTGAGTACAAGGATTATTTTTCAACACTCACTCGCAAAAAAACATCACACCTTATTTATACCTATTGCCATAGGCTTGCCCTTATTTTCACTTCTTCAAGTTCACCATAATAGACTCTAAGGATCACGATAGGACTTTATTAGCTTGTAACTTAGGCTTACGGTCAGGTAGGATACATTTGGATGTATTTTAGTGACTTATTACCCTCCTTGACATAATGTCTAAGCTTCCTACCTTTTCATCGTTTTATTCTGCCCTATTTTCTTAATTTTCTTGTATTCTTTCACCTTGATATTCTCTCTTCTTTCTTATTTTGCGTAAGTGAATCTTTTATTTTCTTGCTTGTATTTTCACATTTTCAAAAAAAAATCACGTTTCTTTCAACTTTTCTTGAGTCACTTTTCTTTTGTTCTTTCTCCCTCTTTGTTCTTTCAACCCCACTTTCCAGAGCATTCCTCATAAAAGCCACTCTCAACTCATGACTTTGCCATGAGTCAAGGTACACAATACCCAAAGATGGGTCAGGGTCACGACAAGGTTGTTTTCTCCATTAGCCACCCTCAACTTATGCTTTTGGAATAAGCTAAGGTACACATGTCCAAGGAGGGACCAGGGACAACACATTGTTCCCAGAATAGATCAGTGGGGTGAAAAAGAAAGGTCTATTTTAAGCTCAAATCATCTGGATCAAGAAGGGATTAATTTTATTCGGTTTTCTGTCATTTAGGCTAAAGATTGGCTATATTGAACAAGAGCCTATCATCCTTTCCTAAATTTTAACTATGGCCTACTGTTAGCAGAACTAACCAGGCAAGTTCTAGCTCAGTACCAATGGTGGAATATTCAAGTTTTCCTCACACTCACTTGACATCTCATTACTTTACCAAATTATCAGAAACCTAGTTCGAGTTTTAGATTTAGGGTCATGCAGTGGTGTAGCTCCATGTCATTCTTAGAGCCACACATTTATAAGATACTATGCCTAGTTATACAGCATTTTCTTTAAATCAGGATAACATTTTGTTTAGCCATCATGCTCCAGAGTCCATTTGTATAGTATGTACTAAAGATACAACCATACCGGTTCAACAATAAAGTAACCAATCTCTTGGGGAAAAAGAACACAGCCAAGAAAACCCCAAGAGAGGATTGTGAATTGGGCTACTCAGACTTCACCCTAGCACTCACTTTCCATTTACCCCACCCCCAACAAAAAACATGAAATTGTCCCCAATGACAAAATGTATATAAGACAGAGTGGTAGGTGAAGCAAACCTGAGGCGCAAAACGCTGGTGATCAACAAGTTGGCGGGTTTGATTTCCCGGAACCCGCTCCCTCTTAAGAGGGACACCATTAGTAGTGTCCTTATCAATGACAGCACCATCAGTAGTGCTTCTCTCATCCTCTGCAACTCTTGAACTAGACGCCCCAGCAGCCACCTAAATAACCCTCAACTGGCGTGCCTCATCATCAATCAGTGAGGCTCTCCTCGCATCCTCCAACTCATGGCGCTCTTTCATCTGATCCCGGGAATCATCCTCATATCAGTCCAGTGCCTCTTACCACGCTCTCGGGTGTAGGTGGTGGCACATCAATAGTGGCGAACAGGGCAGCCATCACCGTGTCCTCAGCAGGCTCTGCAGAAGGGGCCTCAGCCTCAGGCACCCGAGCCTCTAGTATAGTGTCCAATTCGGCTCTCAGACTCTCCACAACAACCTGGAGAGTCTTCAATCCACTGTAGGGGTTGGCCGAGCGATAACCCGTAGCTCAAATGCGTCCAAATGCTGGTGGACCTCCATGATCTTCCGCTCGGTGAGCTGGGCCATCTTCCTCTCTTTACGCTCTTCTGGATCGAGCTCTACATCCAAGCCTGGATGTGATGCAGAAGTTTGGCCATTTGGGCCTCTAGTTTCTGGACCCTAGCAAGCGGGACCAACGTAGCAGATGGGATAGAGCGGGAGGAGCTCGGAGCGATACCACCACCTAGTATAGACTCGACCGGAGTGTGTCGGTAGGCTCCAATGTAGCCGGATTATCCCCTTGTGAGGCGTCCAGGTTCTCACCTAGCGGCTTCACCTCTATATGGGGTCCTCTGTTGGGAGCCAACTCATTGGCCTCATCCTAGATGAGACCAATATCAACCTGTCCAGGTGGGGTCTTAATCACATCAATGTGACACACGGGCACTCCTATAGACCTGCGCAATGCAAAAACCATGCACGAGAATGGGTAAGTAGCAGTGGCCTTAAAGGCCCTCTCGTGCATCACTACTTGTAACAACCATGAGAATTCCACCTCGAACCCCGCAATCATGGTAGCCATCAGCACTACACAATCCCAGGTGACAATATTATCAATAGCAGCGGGGGAAAGACAGTGTCGGACCAATATCCATAGGAACTTTGTTGTGAAGGTGAGGTTAGCCTTCTTGATACTCCCCTTGGGATCCCGCACCCAATCGGCAGCCTCACCATCTACGGAGAGGTACTGTACAATCCACTACTTGGTGGTCTCTCTACCTCAGGCTCACGCTAGAATCGACCATCTTTGATCAATTTCAACGTATAGTCAAACTTGGCAGTGAGAGGAGTCTGGGTGGCATCAACATCCGCGCCATAGAGAAATTTGCGGATGGCCTGCAAGGAAATGTCAACCTGTTTGCCGCGGACTCGAACATACTACAACGGTGCATGCTTGGCTATAGAGGCCTACATCTCAAGCCATCCACTCCAGCGGATGTCGTGTGAATAACTCATGAATGGCCGGCATGGTGGGAAGACTCCCCGTGAGAACCCGCGACTCATGTGTCAGGGTCCGGGTCATGACCCCCTTGTCATTGGGCATCTTGTCATCAGTGTAGATTTTTGACAGCCCCTCGACACACCACCGGTTGGGCTGATCAGCAACCAGAGCGGGCACGCCACTCTGGGGCGCTGGAGTAGAGTCATCACTAGTAGCCTTATCAGATGAGGTAGAAGCAGAATCCTCCTCTAATTTGAAAGCCTCTATAGAGACAAAAGCTTTCTCAAAACTAGATGCCTCCACAGATCCAGACGCTCCCTCGGAATGTGCAGCCAAACCAGAAGGTGTGCCGATCAGTATGCGCTCCTCGTCAGACTTGGAGGCAGTAACTACCCCGGTGCCACCCTCGTGGGTGTGGATCTAGTGGGGCGGGCAGCATGGGTAGGAGTACGGGTGCCTGGTGGCACATACTCTGGGTCACTCTCATCATCTAATCCTATGATAATTCGGTTCGACAGGGTGATTGACTTGGAACGCCCTGGTGAGTAGACATGGTCGTGTTTCAGTTCCATTTGTACCTGCAGAGAGAAGTAGTTAGGATAAATAGAAGTAGAAAAACATAGAAAAGGAATGACAGTGAAGAAGTATAGAGTGTATGACGGACCCATCAATGGCCCGTCAAAGGCATGATGGCCCGTCATGGGGGTCCATCGAGGAACACTTAGATAGAATTTTTTAAACATCAGGAACAAAAGTTCTGACATTGTCGACGGTTTTGCAGGACGGATCGTTGAAGGCACGACGTTTCGTCATTAGGTTCCGTCACGGGACACTTAGAAAAATTATAAAAACATCATAAACAAAGGTTCTGACACCATCGACGATTGTTCAGGACGGACCATCGAAGGGACGACGGTCCGTTATAAGGGTCCGTCGATGGACACTTAGATTAATTTTATAAAAAATCAGAAGCAAAAGTTCTGACACCGAACGGCGGTTGTGCAGGACGGACTGTCGAAGGGAAGACGGTCCATCATAAGGGTCCGTCAGTGGATACTTAGAGTAAACTTAGGAAGTTGGGGTTGACGAACCCCAATGACACTCTGTTGCTGGACCGACGGTCCATCAACAGGGTCTCGTACTGACCTTCAGGGAACACAGTTTTGCAGCCAATTTGGTACCCTATCATACTAATTTGGAGTATTCTAAGAAAGCTAAGTTTACTAAACATTTACCCAGCATCCCATCATTCGTAGGGCATAAAGTTTCCTAGTTTTAGCATGCATTTTTGACAGCCTATCAAACCATAGGTCAGGAACACAATCATGCAAACACACTCTATTTTTTAATAATACACCCCCATCACTTTCAATTTTAGTGTTATAAGGGACTTACGACATTTGTGTGGAAGTTTTAGCATGCAGCATGGTCCAAAATTAAGTACCCAAACAGTTAGACATCACAGAAATCAAGAATATGAACAAAAGTTAATTTTAGCGGATCAGAACAACACACCTGAAAACTGTAGTAGAGGAGTAAGAGTATCAACTCTAGTAGTTGAACAACAGCAACACCAACCACGAACATAGATCAGCAAGAAGACTGAAGAAGATGGAAGATTTGGGGAGAGAACGGATTTTGTGGAAGTGGGGGAAGTGTGGGAATCAGAGGATGGAATGGGAGTGAATGGGTGAGGAAGTCGGGGAAAATGAGAGGAACTAGGGAGGGAAACAGTTATGGGGGTTATGTGAAGAGGTGGGTAACTGAAGAGCTTAAAAACTTTTAAAATGTAACCGGACGGGTCAGGTAGGGTTGGTGGGTGAGGGATCGACAATTCCCCGTCAACAGACCGTAAGCCAGTTGACGGTACGTCGACCCCTCCGTTGATAGTTCCCTAAATTAGAAAATTTAAAGAACATACGTGAGCATGACAGATCCTACTGACGGTCCATCGAAGGGACGACGGTCCATCGATGGGTCCATCGATGGGTACACCAGACCAATTTTCTGCAGATTTCTGGTGATTTGGTCCCTACACATTGAACACCCATTAAGCTAATATTTTTGTATTTTCTGGAAAAAAATTTCACACGGACCCTACTCTACGCTCTAACCAACACTGCTAAAGAAAAATAAAGGAACATTTAAATGTGACATAAGTACTAAAAGAAAAAATGATGCAACTATGCCTAGAAAATAATGAAAAACCTATAGTTGTCTAGAGGATACATATTGGGTTGCCCACCAATCAGCGCTTGATTGAACATCGCGGCACGACGGAGGACTCTTGATTACTCAGTCTTCATCAAGATGGTATGCCTCGATCACTTCCTTCGCCGTTTCTGTATGCCTAGATAGATTTTGTTTCGCTGCCCATTCATCTTGAACCTCACACCCTCCTTGTTCTCCAAATCAACAGCACCATGAGGGAATAGTTGGGTGATCAAATAGTGACTAGTCCATTTGGACTTGAGTTTTCCCGAAGACAAACGCAACCTAGAATTGAACAAAAGCACCAAATCCCCAACCAAAAAATGGCGTTTCACAATCTTTTAGTCATGGTAGTTCTTCATCTTTTCTTTGTAGAGCGCTGAAATTTCATATGCCTTCAAGCAAAATACATCAAGATAATTCAACCTATTTAGCCTCTATTCCACAGCCTCATTCCAATCCATTTTCAAAATTCATTGCCCACATGGCCTTATGCTTTAATTCAACCGGTAAGTGACAAGCCTTCCCATTTACAAGTTGGTGTTGGGACATACCTATGGGAGTCTTGTATGTTGTCCGATAGGCCCAAAGAGCATCATCAAGCCTCCTTGACAATCTGTCCTACTAGCACTCATCGATTTTGCCAAAATCTGCTTAATATCCCTATTTGACACCTCAACTTGCCCACTAGTTTGAGGATGGCAAGGAGTGGCCACATTATGGCGAACCCCATATTTTTCCAATAATCCCTTAAACAGCTTGTTGCAAAAGTGTGTCCCCCATCACTGATAATATCCCTTGGGGTGCCAAATCTAGCAAATATGTTCTTTTTCAAGAACGCGGTGACACTCTTTCCTTCATTATTCGCAAGTGTGATATCTTCTACCCATTTTGACACATAATCGACTGCCATAAGAATGTACTTCATCCCATGAGAACTCATAAAAGGGCCCATAAAGTCAATGCCCCACACATCAAACAATTCAATCACAAGAATGGGATTTAAGGGAGCTCTTGCTTTCTCGAAATGCCACCATCTCTTTCACATCTATCACATGCCTTGGCGAACTCATGAGCATCTTGTTGGATGGTTGGCCAATCATATCCACATTGAAAGATCTTGTGAGCAGTTCGGATACCACTATGATGCCCACCTATAGGCGAAGAATGGCATGCCTCCAAAACATTCAACATCTCAACTTCCGGCACACAATGTTGAATAAGCCCATCAGCGCAACTCTTATTTAAGTATGACTCATCCCATAATAACTTCTCCACATCATGCATGGAATTTTTCCTTTGATGAAAGGACAAGTTTGGTGGAGCGATATCACTAGCCAGATAATTTCCAAAATCTATGAACCATGGAATCAAGTCTTGGGAGGTAGCCTGTACATGCTCATCAGGGAGAGTATCATCAATTTCAGCCTTTTTACCTAACTCCCTCATTGCTTCATCTTCTAATCGGGACAAGTGAGCAACAACTTGATTTTCGGTCCCTTTTCTATCTTTCACGTCAAAGTCAAATTCTTGCAATAGTAATACCCAATGAATCAACCTCGGTTTCGCATCCTTCTTTGTCATCAAATATCTCAAAGAAGAATGATCAGTATGCACTATAACCCTCGTGCCAAGCAAATAAAAGCAAAATTTCTCGAAAGCAAAGACTAGTGCAAGGAGCTCTTGTTCAGTCACGGTGTAGTTCTTTTGGGCTTCATTAAGGGCTTTACTAGAATAGTAAATCGGATGAAGGATTTTGTCCCTTCTTTGTCCCAATACCACACCAAGATAAAACCCACTCGCATCACACATCACCTCAAAAGGCTTGCTCCAATCCAGAGAAATGATGATAGGTGCAGAAACTAACTGTTCCTTCAACTCACCAAATGCCTTAAGACATGATTCATCAAAATGAAACTCACACTCTTTAAATGAAACTCACACTCTTTCTCAAGCAACTTGCAGAAAGGATGTGCAATCTTTGAAAAAATCTGTGATGAACCTCCGGTAAAACCCTGCATGCCCAAGAAAACTTTTCACACCTTTATAGAGATAGGTGGAGGAAGTTGCTTAATCACCTCAACTTTGACTTTATCAACCTCTATACCCTTCTATGAAATGCGATGACCCAATACAATACCTTCTTTCACCATGAAGTGACATTTTTCCCAATTTAGCACAAGGTTGCAATCTTCACACCTCTTAAGAACCTCAGACAAATGACTTAAACACCGCTCAAAGGAGTCACCAAACACTGAAAAATAATCTATAAATACCTCAATAGTTTCCTCCACCATATTAGAGAATATCGATATCATAGATCTCTGAAACGTGGCCGGTGTATTAAATAACCCAAACGGCATTCTCTTGAAAGCAAAGGTTCCATAAGGACAAGTAAAGGTGGTTTTCTCTTGATCTTCTGGTGCAATAGAAATATGATTATAACCCGAATAGCCACCAATAAAACAATAACACACCTTTCGTACAAGTCTATCTAACATCTGATCCATGAAGGGCATAGGAAAATGGTCCTTTTCAATCTATGAATTTAATTTCTGGTACTCTATACATACCCTCTATCCAGTCACCAGCCTCATCAGATCAAGCTCATTTTTATCATTGGGAACCACAGTCATTACCCCTTTCTTAGGTACACATTGAAAAGGGCATACCCAACTACTATCGGCGATTGGATATATCACTCTAGCATCCAACCACTTAACGATTTCCTTCTTCACCACCCCTTGTATTGGTGGATTTAAACGTCTCTAGTGCTCAATACTTGGCTTATGATCGGGTATGAGTTGGATTTTATGTGAACAAATCTCGCGAGGGATCCCAATAATGTCCGCAATAGTCCACCCAATGGCTCTTTTGAACCTTTTTAACACCTCCACCAAACTCTCAACTTGATGCACATTCAAATCTGATGCAATAATTACCGGCAAAGTGTCACCTTTTCCCAAGAATACATACCTCATATGAGGTGGTAGAGCCTTAAGTTCTACTTTTGGAGCCTCGTCTATAGATGGTTTTGCCGGGAGAGACTCGTGATGCTTCATATCTAACTCCAACTTCTTTGGCTTAAACTGAACATCACCTCGATCAAGTGTCGCGACCAATGACCCATACTCTTCAATGCAATCACTATTAAAATTCAGGATCACTGTCGCTAGTGCTTCTACACCCAGACGCTCTTCTATTTCTACCTCAGATGACTTTTCAACCCTGTAAGATATGGCAGATACTGATTGGATCTCACCACTCTGCCTCATGGACCTACAAATGTTTAAAGTCACTTCTTCATTGTTCAACCGAAATTTCATTTGCCCTTTCTCCATATCAACCAAGGCTCTACCCGTAACAAAGAATGGCCTCCTAAGAATAAAATCAACCTCACAATCCAAAATCACAAAATTGGACATAAATATGAATGACTCCACCTTTACTAACACATCATGGAGTATCCCAAGGCCTCTTCACCATTCGATCAGTCATCAGTATCCGCATCGCAGTTGGCTTTGGGACATTCAAACCCAACTTCTTGTAAATATAGAAAGGCATGATATTTATGCTTTCCCCATGATCACATAATGTTTTCAAAAATTGTAATAACCCGATTGTACATGGAATAGTCAAGGCACCCGGATCTTCTTTCTTTTGCACTAAAGACCTCGTAGCAGTAGCACTACAATGTTGCATTCTATCATCATTTTCAAAACTGATCGATCTTTTCTTAGTAACCATATATTTCATGAACCTGGCATAATCGGGCATTTGTTTAAGAGCTTCTATAAAGGGACATTGATGGAAAGTTGTTTGAGCATAGTGATAAGACGCTGGTATTTGCCATCCTCGGTCTTTTTCACTAACCTCTTTGGGAATGGAGGTGGTGGTCTAGGCATGGGGGTCACCGTTTGGGGTACCTTAGCTTCTTTCTCTGTTTTGTCTTCTAACTCGCCACTAATTTCCACTACCTCATCATCGCCTCTTATCACATTTTCTACACTAGACGGCATCGGTGGGTCAATGGTTTGCTTACCACCTCGAGTTATAACTGTCATACAATGTCCATCATTTTTCAATTTTGGATAGTATTGCTAGGAAGAGTGCCCGGTCGGCGTGGGTTCATAGTTAAAGACAATTGGGCCATTTGCAACTCAAGATGCTTGATCGAGATTGCATGTGCATCAACTTTTTGCCCAATACTCGCTAAGTCACTTCTCAACTCTTTAGTGTGCTCATCACTAGCATCAAACTTCCTCATAATTTTCTGCAACATATCCTCAACTCGTGTCATACTACCTCCACCATCCGTAGAAGCAACTTTATGATTTTGAGGTGGAACATAATGCCCACTCCTATCATTTCTGTTACCATAGTTACCCCGGTTGAATTTGTTGTCGCGGTTGTAATTCCCATCTCGGACATAATGACCCTCTCGGTTGTAATTACCATGTTCCGACCTTGATTTCCTTGACCTTGGTGCTAATTCTCCTGATTGAAGTCTTGGGAGTTTGGTCGAGAACTTCCTGTCTGCTCATTTACCGCATAAGAGTCCTCCTCATAATAATACTCATCAGTCGGCTGTGGTGGTTTAGACAAGTAGTTCACCGCATATACCTTTTCTGCACCCCCAGTGACGTGTTTCAACACCAGACCAAGCTCAATTCTTATTTGATCCATTTCTTCACAAATCTCATATGTGGCTGGGTTGTGTGCAGATTGCACTACAAAAGTGTTTCTCCAGTATCTGACTTCCTAGTGCTCCAAGCTTTGTTATTTCAGGAGATTTTCTCCAATTTCTCAGCAATCTCAGCATTAGCACACTTCCCATCAGAACCACCCGCTATTATATCCAGTACTGCTTTATTATTATCATCTTTTCCCCGATCAAAAGTACTCTTTCAGTGACTCATCATCGATGCGGTGATTGGGGACACTTCTCAAGAACAAAGTGAACCTTTACCAAAAAAACTACTGATTGATTCTCTCGGTAGTTCCATAAAGTTATTCACCCTATATTTGTGGTTTATCTTCTTAGACACCGGCTTGTAACGTGCTAAGAAGACATCCCTCAATTGATTCCAAGTGTATATTGAGTTATAGGGGAGCTCGGTAAACCATATAGCGGCCTCTCGTGTCAGTGAGAGAGGAAACACTCTCAACCCAATTACGTCCATATTCAAATCAGGCCTCCCTACACAACTCTTACACACCGAACTCACCTTGGAGATGTGAGTGTGTGGATCCTCAAAAGGTAGCCCTGAAAACAAACCTCTAGCGGTGAGCATTTGCATCAGACTACTAGTTACCACGAAAGTATGCACGTGTGGTAGGGGAGGCAAGACAAGTGGCCCGTCAGAGTCAGTAATATTATCATATCTCTTATAATACTGTTGAGGGCGTGGAGCGGGAGGTTGCCTCCATATTTCACCTTCCCCATGATTTTGAGGTAATAATTGATCATGAGAATCAACTGGTGGTGGAAGTTTTGGGTTGTGATCATCATCGAGAATACCTAAATTTCTGTTCATTCTGCGAAGTGTACGCCCTAGTTTGGGGTCTGGTGAGAGTATGGGTTCTCCTCTACTCAGCATACTTGGCATACACGAAAGTTAAATCTACAAGAGACAAAAACAAAGAGAAAGTAAAATTAGGAAAATGTTGACTAAAATTTGGTAATAAGCTTAAAGTTAATCTAAAATCAACTTTCCTCAACAACGGCGCCAAAATTTGATACGCGTAAATTACTTCTCGAAAAAAAAGTATAAGCGGTCGTATCAAGTAAAGAACCCAACTATGAGGTTGGGGTCGATCCCATGAGAAAAATTATTTAGACCTAATTTTAACCTATTGTTACTTCTATTTAGTCAAGTCCTTTCCGAAAACAAGTAATAAACATAGGGCTTTTAAGCAATAAATGTGATTAGCTATTTCTAAATAAACAAGTGACAGGTTTAAAGATTTGATTTTTATCAAGTAATGAGAGTAACTAGGGCTTAAGTGTTACCATAGGTTCATAAAGCGGTAATTCTAGCTATAACAATCCTTTCCTAGTATCTTGCATGCAATATGGTAAGTTATGTATCCCTAATTCCTTGGTCCGGTAACTAGGAAATTTCACTCTGTACCTTGGTCCGGCTACGTGTGTATGCTTTACTAAAATATACATTTACCTCATATTAAGCATCATAATCGAATTTCGCTTAGTTGTTACTTTGCACCAATCGATACTAGCCTATTAAATAGTGTATACTAAATCTATGTTGATAATTTCTTTCTTATTATCTACCTCCTTGGTCTGCAAAGTAGAAACAAGGCGAAACGCGTTCACTCGTTAAAAATACTTCTAAACGAAAGAATTATCAATACATGCAAGACACTATTCTAGGATTATTATTTTAACTTGTTTTTACCTTGTTAATTACCCATGGTTCCCACAACCCTAGCTTTGGATTTGGTTACCCATGTTAATAATCACACAATTCATATTAGTTTGATAAGAATTCATGTACTTACTTTAATGAGATTCAAGAAAATCCAGAAAATTACTTGAATTAATCAATAAGGTTGAAATAAATGATTTCCCAAAAATAGAATAATTTCCTAAAATCACAAGTTCACAACTTAAACAAGAAAATATGAAAAATACCCTAGAGTCTAACCCCAAAAATGAGGTTTTTACAAGTATTTATAATAATAGAGTCCTAACAAGAGGGAAATCTATTTAAGGAAAATCTTCCCAAAAACCGTGTCTGAGTCGATGACCTAGATGACGGACCGTCGTAGTCCTCCGTCGTTCCACACTTAGCTTCTTTTCAAGATGGGTACTGGGACTACATTCTGTTGATGATGAAGAATGTGCAGGACGGTCCGTCATGGAGATGACGGTCTGTCTAGAGCCTCCGTAGCCCAACACTTAGTCAGAATTCCCCAATCTTCATTCAGCATCTTTTCTTTCATACGACGGTGGCAACATACGGACCATCGAAGGGTCGACGGACCGTCGATGGCTCCATAGGTAGTCAGCTATGCAATTTCAGAACAGTTCTTCCACGTTTTCATCCTGGAAAGATTTCCTGGAAACAAAGAGAAAAATACATTATGACTAATACAAAAAGGCCTTAGACACACACGAAACTAAAGAAAAAAGAATTGAATGTACCATGAAACCATGGTACATCACAACCCACCGGGCCGTGTGGGCACCTACTCTAACACCTAAGTAGGAGAAACATCATACCGCAAAAGTTTAAACAAGCGGAAAAATTAGCGAAATACATTATGATAGAGATAAAATATTTATAACAAACTCTTTTTAACGAACTAAGTAAGACTTGTAAAGTAATTAACAACCACAAGAATTTAGTCTAACAGGTACAAGATTTACTAAAAATAAATACTGACAAAATAAAAAAGACGCATCTTCCATTGGTATAAGGAAAGATAGAAGTTGCTGGAGAATTTCTTCGTCTTCACCTATTGAAACATCACCAATCTCGCATCCAGACTATGTCAAAAGACATAGCAAGAGTAGTATTTGTACAACCACATGTAATGGTAGACATCATTGGTCAATCTAATGCCCACCTCATAATATAATAAATGAATAATGAGATCATGCATTAAACCGCTCGCTTCTCTACCCTTGCCCTCTTTTAAGACACTTTCTATTTACATTATTGCTCTAAATACTAACCATTTTACAAACTATTAACACTTTTGATTGTATTATATCATAGCCTAAATATGCTAACCCCTTCGAGTATTTCCAAATACTACCACCTTTCTTTCTTACCAGTTGATCGTGTAATACTCTTAATAAGTATCACCTATCCTAACCAAGGCCAAAAAAGTTTTTTACCTCAACTCTATACTTAGCCAAATCTCTTTTTGTACTTACTCCAACGAACACCTCTTGCTACCACCAATCACACCTAAAACACCTTAACATTTGCCTATTGCCTATTAAGTATGCATTATAGAACATATCCACGTCACCACATATTCACGTGCATACACATAAATCACCCTAAACCTAACCATCAAGGCTTTCGCTACACACAATACTGAAGACAACATGCTTCACAACAAACATTTACGACAACGAGTTAATCCTCCCACAGAACCCACTCTCAAGCAGTTAGTTTGCCGAAATGTGGCAATCTGATCCTAAAGTTGTGTTAGAATGTGGCAACCAATCCAATATTTAATACCAAAACGTGGAAACCCGATCCAATAGTTGTGCTGGAACGTGGAACCCAATCTAACTTAACTTTCCAGAATGTGGTAATCCGATCCCCAATCATGCACCACAATCACAATGTATATTATCACACTCATACAAAAAGAGGTGATCTATGGTATACAACTAACTATTTAATTATCCATATTTAAGGTTAAGGCGATCAATAACAGAACATCCATATACATACGTGCATTATAACGAAGCAATTACAAACATGAATTACACCAACATGAAATCACGACCACACCAACGAATTACTCTTCAATTCCTAACATGAATTATACCAAGCTCACCCTTAGCTCTTAATTAGTATTTGTTATTAGCGTTTAATCCTAATTCACTAAGACTCATCAATTTCATGAATTCACTAGATCAAACATAGAGTACACCCATAGTCTTGTTCCACCTTACAGGATACCCTTATTTTTTAAGAAAATGCATTGAAGAAATCAATTCCAGAAACTTTTACAAGTCATCTAAATCTCTACTTATGTAATAACCCGATTACGTTGAATTATGAGCAATTTCTATGATATTCACTCGGTGCACGAAGGTCTACACATAACTCATACTATTGATTTCATATATTACATGGTAAGCATAGATTTACAACTTCTCAATGCATAAAACCTAACCTATCTGGGGTCCAAGCAGCTGCACATGATTTTAATTTTGTTCTCAGCTTTTAATGGACTCGCTACGGTGATTTGGCCAAGATTTCGCAAGATTTTGCCATCCCCATGCTAGAAAGCTCTTTCTCCTTGTTTCCCGAGCTTAGAACGTCTTTTTTGAGGTTTCTTGGGTAATTTACAACTTTTCTAGGTATTTTAGGAGGATGGAGAAAGTATGATTTCTCGTAATTATGTTATATCTTCTCTATCCTGCTATAGTGTAGAATGACTCGGATGTAGCACTGCCGCACCAATGGCATCCAGCCTACTGTAGCGGGACAAGGACCCGATTTTTTTGTGTATTTTTGTCATTCCGAAATAACAACTGTTCAGATCGTTACACCCTCCGATAAGAAAACCATTTATACTAATTATCTAACTAACTTAATCAAAACACTAAGGCATTAAAGTTACAGAAGCAAGTTAAATGCTAAGGAAAGAAAATGCAAAAAGAGTACGCCTAGAACTTGAAAGTCAATGTACCAAAACATCCAAAGTTCAACCATAGAATCTAAATCAAATTAGGAGGTGGAGTTCCCGATTAATTACTTGTAGAGGTGGGTATTGCTGACTAAATTGGCCTGGCTTCAAGTGTTGGACTCCCCGCCCCTTTGGAGTAAGAACCTCGAAAGTTACCCAAGTTCTTGGACTTTTTAGCCAATGACTTATCCTGACCGTCTCGCCTCAGCGCCTCCACTTTATTCACAAACTTTATTACCTCATAAAGCTCTTTCCTGTACAGGTCATATGAATAGATGATATATGCATGTGAATAGATGATATATGCAACTCAGAATTTAGTCCCTTAATAAATAAACGGATTTTATCTTCCTTAGTAGTCACCAACTGTGTGGCATATATAGACAAGACATGAAACTTGGACTCATAACAACCACAAACATACCACCCTGCCCCCAAGGCCATGAACTCCTCTTTCTTGGCAATCTCTCAAATTCCTAAGCATATATTTCTCTAAAAATAAAGCATGAAACCGAGTCCAACTAAGTGGAGGTAAAATCAAAGATATCCATTCCACATAATCTCTCCACCACTACTTAGCCTCCCCTTGAAGTTCAAAATTCACAAACTCAACCCCATGCTAATGGACACTTCCCAACTTATGCAGCCTCTCATAGCAATCTAGGATGAAATAATATGCATCCTAACTCTCGAGACCATTGAACATAGGCGGTTTAAATTTGAAGAACTTAGTCAACATTTCATGCTCATTAACAGTCATACCAGGACCCAACAAAGAACGAAAGAAAGCATCATTACCTCCAGTTCCACCAAGCTTAGGGACAGTGATAGAAATAGGAGGATTGGCTGGAGCCTGAGTTTCTTGAACAGAAACAAGAACTCAAGAACCAACAAACCCTTTCAAGAATTACATTCTCACCTGAGCTAACCTTGAGTGTATGGGAGGAATGTCTTCTATCGTAGCCTGCAACTCTTTCTCTTTTCCTACATTCCCCTGATCCCAACCTCGATAGCTTCTCTACCTCTTCATGATGCGCATGAGGGGTCTCATATCAGGGAGAATTTTCATCCGATGCTACATCCCCTATAGGTTCTACTCTTTCTCGGACTCTACCCCTAGGTCTTGCTCTACCCTTACCTCGACTGTGACCTCTCGCTACAGATTCCTCTATTGGAGCATTAAAGGGATCTACGGGCCTGATGCCGTTGAATATAGTGTTAACCATATACATACATAAGAGTGAAGGAGGTTGGATACCATTTGAATCATCACATACCAATTGGAATCAAGTTATAGAACGAAAGGAGACGAGATAAAAGGGAGAGATTTCGTAAAGTCTGATGCCTGTTGAATTAAGTACATACATCTTTGTAATGTTAACAAGATGGTACTAGACTCGTTTTGGTACATTGAGATCAACAAACCTATACTCTGATACAAATTTGTCATGACCCTGATCGTCGTGAGTGACACCCACACTAATCCTCCGGTGGGAGAACCATTTATTATAATTTGTTAACCAACTTAATCAAAATACCAAGGCATTAAAGTTACGGAAGAAAGATAAATGTGAAGAAAAGAAAATATGGAGTCCCCATAAACTCCAAACAAAAGTCTAATAACTAAACAAATGTGGAAAAACACGCCTAGAACCTAAAAGTCAATATACCAAAACATCTACACTTCAACCATAAGTCTAAACAAGAAGAGGTACAACCCCATACTAACATGCTAATAACTAACTAGAAATTCAAAGTCCGGAATGTGGACATAAACAAATGGAGAACTCATGGCAGCCCAGAAGAACTGGTTCACCCTTGAATTCGTAAACAATCATTGGATTCTAAGCGAGGTATGTCAATAGCCGCCTGAATATGCCATGTACTCAACAAAGAAAGAGCAAGTGTAGTATAAATAGACAACCATAATGTAGTGGTAGGATCACCTGACTATCCCAATAAGTGCAACATACATAAGCCATTACAATACAATAATAACATGAATACACTGAACATACACAATATCAGCACCATTTACGGACAATGCATAATTTCACATTTCTCACGATACACAATCACTTCAAGTCATTGGTTCTCTCACGGAACCTATGTCACAACCCAACCCACGGATCCGTGTGGGCACCTTACTCTAACACTTAAGTAGGAGAATCTCCATATACCAAAGGTTTATACATGCAAAAAATTAACGGAACACATATATAATAGAGATAAAATTCTTTATAACAAACTCTTTTTCACGAACTAATTTAGACTTGTAAAGTAATTAACAACCTCAAGGATCTAGTCTAACCGGTACAAGATCTACTAAGAGTAAAAATCTAGAAAAAATAACAAAAGACACAGATCCCATTTATGCGGAAACAAAATAGAAATTGCTGGAGAATCTCTTCATCTTTACATAATGAAACATCACCAATCCTGCTTCTGGACTATGTCAAAAGACATAACAAGAGTAGTATCAGTACAACCACATGTATTTGTAGGCATCATCGGTCAATGTGACGCCCATCTCATAATATAAGAAATAAATAACAAGATCATGCATTAAACCACTTTCTTTTCCACTCTCTTCCCTCTCTTAGAACACTATCTGTTTGCACCCATACTCTGAATACTAACAACTTTACCAACAACGAACACATTTTCAGGTCTATTAGATCATAGCCTAAAACATGTTTACCCCACAAAGTATTTTGAATACTACCATGTTCCTTCGCTACCTGTCGATCGTGTAATACCCTTAATTGTTATCACCTTGACTGACTAAGACTGCATAATTTCATTGCCTCAACTCTAACCTTAGCCAATTCTATTTTCGTATTATCCTAATGAACACCTATCGCTATCCATCTCTCATCCCTAGAACACTTTGGCCTTTCACCAATACTCAACAAGTATACAAAATAGAAATATCTACAACGCCACTTATTCGCATGTGTACACATAATTCCATCTATAACCAATCATCAAGGATTTCACACACGCCTAATATGGAATATGACATGATTCACAACACACATTTATTGCAATTTAGTTATCCTATAACAAAATCCAAATCCAAATAGTTAGCATGCAGGAACATGGCAATACGATCCTAAAGTTATGCCAAAACGTGGAAATTTGATCTAATGTTGTGTCGGAATGTGGAAACCCGATCTAAATGTTATGATAGAACATGGAAACCGATCCCAGATAGCTTTCTGGAACATGAAAATTCGATCCCCATTCACACACCATAATAACAATCATCATTATATCATCAAGATCATACATTTACATCATGATTTCATGGTTACATCATTCATCTAACTCATATATAACAAGTGTATCAATATTGCACTTTCATACATATACAAGTATCACTATTAAGTAAGAACATGCATACATCACACTAATATAGAATCTAAACCATTACCTACGAGTTACTCTTCAATTACTAACATGCAATTAGACCAAGTTCAGCCCTAATTCTTTATTAGGGTTCATTATTAGGGTTTTAATCCCAATTTACTAACCTTCCTCAGTTTCATTTCATATAGATTGAACATAGCATACACCCTGATCTTGTTCCACTTTATCGAATACCCTTATTATTGAAGCAATTTTAGTAAAGAAACAATTTTGAAACCGTGACATGTCATCAAGTCTCTACATAAGTGCTAACCGAATTACATAGAACTATAAGAATTTCTTCACGGAATTCACTCAGTGCACGAAGGTCAACAGACAATTCATATTATGATTTCATACATCACATGGTAAGCATGAATTTACAACTACTGAATGCATAAAACCTAATCTACCTTGGTGAGAAAACGTTGCACAGGGTTTTTGATTTTGTATCCAGCTTTTCCGGACTTGCTACGGTGAAATTGACAAATAATTTTGAAGATTCCGCCATCCCCATGCTAGAAATCTCCTTCTCTTTCTTCCCCAAGTTTTGCATGGTTTTTCTGAGGTTTCTAGTGTAAATTACATCTTTTCTAGGTACCTTAGGAAGATTCAAAAAATAGGATTTCATGTTCTGTCTCGCGTATCCCGCTGTAGCAATAACGTATTCCACTGCATCGCCGCCGTGCCAATGGCATCTAACCCGCTGTAGCGGGATAGGGTCCAGATATTTTTGCGTATTTTTGTCCTTTCTAAATAATGGTTCGGGTCATTACAACCTAAACCCAAACTATTAGAACGCCGGAACATGGAAATTGATCTCATATTTATGTCAAACGTGGAAATAGATCAAAGTTAGTGTGTTGGAACGCAACACCCGATCCATTGAACAAGTCACAATCACATTCGCAAGTATATTCTAAAATCATACAATCAAGTCATGATTCATGACATTCATCATTCATCTATCTCATTTACAACTAGTGTGATCAATTATGAAATATTCGCATACATATACGTATTATAATAAAGAAAGAATGAACATACATCACACAACATGAAATTGCACCATCACTTACCTCGAAACAAGCTTGAATCTCCTAAGAAAATTGATTCTTACCTTTATAGATTTGTTTCGATTGTTTTTAATCTACAAACAATTATATTATCACGAGGATCAGTAAACAACATCTAATTACCCTGAATAAACAGTAATATCAATCCTAGGTCAAATCTTTAATCCCCATACCTAGAGTTGGACTTTCTCCAACATAGATCAAAACCCTTCCTCGTCAATAATTGTCCATTAGATTACGTTCTAAGGATTAAAAAATGAATTTAGGGAGTTAAAATTGTACCTTTAGTCTTAAGAATGGTAGAAAACTGTCAAGAAACACGTGGGGTTCATCTCCTTACTCTCAAAGGCGAAAAGTGCAAAATAAAAACGTTTTGGAATTTATTTCTGACTTAAGTGGCATATGTCCCTCAACAATGGTACTCACCCTACTATAGCAACACGCCCTGGCAGGAAAAATCCAGCCTCTGTAGTTTGCAAGGAACCAGAGGCATGTGCTCATTTAGGAATTTAATACTTCTCATAGAAAATTATATTACTCCACATTCAGGTTTTTTAGTAATGATAAAAAATTTAATGTAAAATTTAGAAAATATAATGTTATTTGACAATGTTTTTGATATTTTGTTGAAGTCATCTAAGATTCTATGTTATCTTAGCAGAGGTTAAAATGATAAATTAGAGATATAACAAAATAAATATAATGCATATTTTGAATAGAAATAGAATATATGGACACTCTATTTTTATTTAATTATGAATCAATTACTATATGTACATTGTAAAATCATTAAATGCTAGAATTTCTCTTTATTACATGTAGTTTTTGAATGCTCATACCAACAACAGGTTTTAGATATCAATCTTTCAAGGAAGGTTTTGGTGTGATTATGCTGCAATTTTAAGGCTTTTATATCCAATTAAAGGTTCACTTGCTTCTTCTTTTTTCGTGTTTTCTAAAGAAAAATAACAAAAATAATTTAAACGTTAATTATTTACAGTTTGTTATAATTATATTAATTGTTTACAATTTGTTTCTGAAATATAAATTCCAGCAAATCTTAAATCGTAATATTTATATTTCAAATCTATTAATAAATACATTTCAAATCGATAAAAAAATCTTTTTCATAAAGTAATATTCCAAGGCAATAGCAGCAAAATATTAAAAGAAATTTATTTATGAAATAAAATGATATTTAATATTTACTATTTGTTATTCTTATATTAGAGGTACATTCCATTTAAATTAATAAATAATTTGCAAAAGTTTGAGTAATGAACAATTTAATTAATATATATTAGTGCTTCAATAGAGCTTTTGTTATATGTTCTTGTTACATTTCTCTCAAACACAACTGCTCTTACGTTGATCTTGAAAATAAATAAACTACATCCTGTTCACATTATAACATATTAATGTCCAATCAAATATATGAAAATTTCAATCCAGATCCTTGAAGCTTTTGTTCAATAATCTGATTGAGTTTATCATTCATCTCGACGGTAAAATAATTCTTCCAATCTCCAATTTTTCCTCGACGAAAGAAATTTTTATTTGCCACTCCAGCCGATAATTTCCCATTTGTATTCACCTCCAAATTTCTCAAATTTTCAAAGCTGCACATTCTTAATATTTCATCCACAACTCCACAATTTTCTTCCTCTTTTGAAAATGGACATTCCAAGAATTCAGCCAAGCGTTTAAGCTGAATTTTAGGCTGCTTTTTAATTTCTTCATACATCAAGAAAATTACTTTATGAGGATTTTCTAAACTCTCTCTCCAATAATCCAACACATGATTCCAAAATGGTCCATAAAGACTCATGCCCTTACAAAAATGATCAAACATTTCCTCAATGGAATTGGTATCTTTGTAATTGTCAAGTCTTAAGTTATTTGCAAATTGCCACATAGAAATAAATGTGTCCCTTGGATTCCTACATAAGTAAACAATTTTGGTTCTTGAGTTCCGGACTGATTTTGGCAATGAAGCAAAGGGCACATGAGTTGCCATGAGTCTAGGTGAAGTAAACAAGGAAAAATCAGGAACTTGGCCATCAACATATAGATCAAGTTCCAAGAACAAAACGAGATCATGAGGGTTCTTGACAAGTAAAGGGTGATCTTGTTCAAAAATAGGATTGCTCTTTCGATTTACTAATGCAAATAAAAGTGATTTTAACCAAACAGTTCCTGATTTTGGAGTTGTAACGAGTATGATATCATCATCTTGAGCTTGAAATTGTTTTTGACATGCCATCACACCTTGAGTTGCTCTTGATGATGACCAAAAACCTTGATAATTGTAGATAGTTGATTCCATCCATCCTTTTTCTTTAGGTAGGGTAGAGAGAAATTTCTTCCACTCTTCACTTGAATCCTCTTGTAAATATTTGGGAGGAGAAATTTTAGATGTTGTCATTGTTTTGAATTGAGTGTTTTCTTCACGTTTGAGATTTATATAACTTATATCAAACACAAGTAAACTTAATATTCACGTGAATATTTCAGTCATACACTACATGTGAGCTCTACTTCATGCTTTTCATGTCTTTCTATTAATAACTTTTAATTCACTTTTCTTGTTATTCTTTATCAAGACTCAAGAGTGGTGTTATTAATGTGAGTTTCTTGCAATAATTAGAGAGCCACATCACACTTCATGCTATATTTTTGCGAGTGCAATAATAATTTATCTTCAAAAAGGTGACTCGTTATCCTATCACATTTATATTTATTTTTATTTTAGACTTTTCAAATTATATCTTTTTTTTTTGTTTTTTTTTATATCCAACAAAACAATGTAACGTTATTAATTAAAAAAAAGGAGTAATATAAACGTGTGATACGTAGCTAGTGGTGTGAAAATGAAAATTGAAAAAAACGTTAGGGACAA
>CM050941.1:44077570-44085070 GCA_027789145.1 Solanum arcanum | reverse complement strand
TGTCTAACGTGACACTCCGATCCTCATATTCATTCTATCCTGGTGCCGAACGTGGCACCCGATCCTCATATTCATTCTATCCTGGTACCGAACGTGGCACCCGATCCTCATATTCATTCTATCCTGGTACCGAACGTGGCACGATCCTCATATTCATTCTATCCTGGTAGGAACGTGGCACCCGATCCTCATATTCATTCTATCCTGGTACCGAACGTGGCACCCGATCCCTAATTCATCAAGCCTTCTTTCATACTAAGGCATCATCATTAACAAGTGAATTAGGGTTTCTATCAAGATTTGGGATTCAATAGCTTTATCATGCTTATTTATTCACAATTTCATAATCATATTCATGCAAGCATACAATTTAAGCATATAGAAGGGTTCACAATACTATCAATACATATCATTCACTATTAAGAGTTTACTACGAATATCGTAAGCGAAACCATAACCTACCTCCACCGAAGAATTGAATCAACAAGCTATCTTCTCAAAATCCTTGCTATCCTCTTCGTTTCTCTCTCTCAATTCGTTCGTTTCTCCCCCTCTTTCTGTTCTTTTCTTTTTCTTATTCAAACCCTCTTTATTTTACCCTAATTCATATATAATTAAGAATGAAAGATGGTAATAATGACCCACTAATTAACTTAAGGTTACCTATTTTAACCCCCAAGTAATTAGATTTATTAATAATAACCCTCAAACTTTATAATTAAGGAAAGAATAGTCCAAAACGTCCCTTAAAACGTGGAAAGAAATCCGATTTTGACTGGGACTGCGCGACCTGTGACGGGCCGTCGTGAGTGCGACGGTCCGTCACACAGGTCGTCGTGACGGTCGAGGATCAATTTCATCACGGCATCGTGTGACGGTCCGTCACACTGCGGACGGTCCGTCCCGCCACTCCGTTCACGATGTTGAGAGTCGATTTTACGTACCCAATTTGAATTTCTAAGTGTTTTGAAGCGAAACCTGCGTGACGGACCGTCGTGCTGTGGACGGTCCGTCGGGTGTCTGTAGTCTAGGCCAATTTTTCCGAAATAAAATCGCTGCTCAAAACGACTAAGCGGGTCGTTACAATAGATACCAATTTACCCATCGTCGTCTCCCGAGCGATCAAAAGAAGACAAACAAGGGCGGAAGGAAGTACCTGAATCTGTAAACAGATGTGGGTATTTTTCTTGCATATCTGCCTCCTTCTCCCAAGTAGCCTCTTCAACGGGTCAATTCTTCCATTGAACCTTGATGGATGCAATCTCCCTTGACCTCAACTTGCGGACTTCTCTATCTAAAATAGCGACTGGCTCCTCCTCATAAGACAAGTTCTCATCAAACAAAACTGAATCCCAACGGATGATGTAGTTTCCATCTCCATGGTATCTTTTCAACATGGACACATGAAATACCGGATGTACTCCGGACAGCCCTGGAGGCAAGGCTAACTCATAAGCCACCTCCCCTACTCGCTTTAGTACCTCAAATGGTCCAATATACCTTGGACTTAGCTTACCTCTTTTACCAAACCGCATCACCCCTTTCATTGGCGAAACTTTCAACAAGACTTGTTCACCCTCCATGAACTCTAAGTCTCTAACCTTTCGATCTGCATATTCTTTTTGCCTACTTTGCGCCGCTAGAAGCTTTTCTTGAATAGACTTCACTTTCTCTAATGAATCCCTCAAAAGATCAGTGCCCCAAGGTCTAACCTCAAATGCATCAAACCACCCAATAGGAGACCTACATCTCCTACCATACAATGCTTCGAATGGGGCCATATCAATGCTTGAGTGATAGCTATTGTTGTATGAAAACTCTGCCAAAGGTAAGAAGCTATCCCAATGGCCACCAAACTCTATCACGCACGCGCGAAGCATATCCTCCAACACTTGAATCGTTCGTTCAGACTGACCATCGGTCTGAGGATGGAACGCAGTACTAAGGTCCAACCTAGTACCCAATTCTGCATGCAATGTTTTCCAAAACTTAGAAGTAAACTGCGTACCTCTATCTGATATGATGGATAGTGGAACCCCATGCAACCGAACAATTTACGAGACATAGATTTTGGCTAACTTCTGCATTGTAAGTCACCTTTAGGAATGAAATGAGCAGATTTAGTTAACCTATCAATAATCACCCAAATGGAGTCATACTTACCCATTGTCTTTGGAAGACCAACCACAAAGTCCATTGCGATTCTTTCCCACTTCCATTCAGGAATGGGCATTCTCTGAAGTGTTCCTCCGGGCCTTTGGTGTTCATACTTTACTTGTTGACAGTTTGGACACTTGGCAATAAAGTCAACAATATCACGCTTCATTCTACTCCACCAAAAGTGTTGCTTTAGGTCACGGTACATCTTGGTCGCACCCGGATGTATAGAATACCGTGAACTATGAGCCTCTGTCAGAATAGTGTTGATCAAATCATCGACGCGGGGTACACATACCCTTCCTTTGATTCTCAAAATACCTTCCTCATCGATTTGTGCTTCCTTAGCCTCTCCTCGCAATACTTTATCTTGAATTCGTCTTAGTTTCTCATCATCAAACTGCTTTCCCTTAATCTTGTCGAAAAAGAAGATTTCGACTCCACACTAGCCAACAATCCTCCTTCTCATTTATTTCTAACCTCATCAAGTCGTTGGCAGTGCGAACCTCTCTAGCCAATGGGCGTCTAGAAGCTTGCAAATGAGCTAGACTTCCCATGCTTCCCGCCTTTCTACTTAAAGCATCCGCTACAACATTCGCTTTTCCCGGATGATACAAGATAGTGATATCGTAGTCCTTTAGTAACTCCATCCATCTCATCTGTCTTAAGTTCAAATCTTTCTGAGTAAAGACATACTGAAGGCTACGATGATCCGTGTAGACCTCACACTTAACCCCATATAAATAGTGCCTCCATTGCTTTAATGCAAACACTACCGCGGCCAATTCCAAGTCATGAGTTGGATAGTTACGTTCATGCACTTTTAATTGCCTCGAAGCATACGCAATCACATTCTTCTCTTGCATTAGTACTGCACCCAACCCAGAATAGGATGCATCACAATAAACAATGAAGTTCTTACCCTCTTCGGGCAAGGTGAGAATGGGTGCGGTAGTCAACAAAGTCTTGAGCTTCTGAAAGCTTTCCTCACATTCATCTGACCATACAAATGGAACATTCTGCTTGGTCAAGTTCGTTAATTGGGAAGCAATAGAAGAGAATCCCTTGACAAAGCGGCGGTAGTAGCTAGCTAACCCAACAAAGCTTCTTATTTCTGACACATTAGTGGGTCTTACCCAATTCTTCACTGTCTCAATCTTAGAAGGATCTACCATTACCCCCTCCTTCGAAACCACATGCCCCAAGAAGGACACTGCATCTAGCCAAAACTCACACTTAGAGAACTTGGCATAAAGCTTTTTCTCCCTCAACGTTTCCAATACCGTTCTCAAATGCTCTTCATGTTCCTTCTTGCTCTTTGAGTATACCAATATATCATCAATAAATACAATCATGAAGAGATCCAAATATGGCTTAAAAATCCCATTCATCAAACTCATGAACGCAGCAGGGGCATTCGTAAGACCAAAGGACATCACCACAAATTCATAATGTCCATACCTAGTTCGAAAAGCAGTCTTTGGTACATCCGTTGCCCGTATTTTCAATTGATGATAACCGGATCTCAAGTCAATCTTAGAGAAGACACAAGCACCTTGTAATCGATCGAACAAGTCATCAATGCGAGGAAGAGGATACTTGTTCTTAATAGTTACCTTATTCGGTTAATGCGTAGTCTATGCACATCCGAAAACTCCCATCCTTCTTCTTCACAAACAAAACCGGAGCACCCCAAGGAGATGCACTTGGTCTAATGAAGCCCTTGTTTAACAACTCTTGAAGTTGTGCCTTTAACTCTCTTAACTCCGCGGGAGCCATTCTATAAGGGGTATAGAAATGGGCGAGTACCCGCTTCAAGATCAATGCAGAAGTCAATATCCCTATCCGGTGGCATACCAGGAAGATCTGTAGGGAACACATCCAAAAATTCTCGAACTACCGAAACCGATTCAATTGAGGGTACTTGAGTAGTGTCATCCCTAAGATGTGCTAAGAAAGCCAAACAACCCTTACTAACCATCTTCCGAGCACAAAGAAAGGACACAATCCGAAGCGGATTGGAAGTGTAGTCGGCCTCCCACACTAACGGATCTGTCCCAGGCTTGGCTAATGTCACCGTCTTAGCATTACAATCCAAGATCGCAAATTGCGGCGAAAGCCAAGTCATACCAGTAATTACATCAAAATCACTCATTTCTAAGATAACCAAATCTACATAAGTGTTGCTCCCCACAAAATTCACCAAACAAGACCTATACACTTTTTCAACTACCACGGACTCACCCACCGAGTAGAAACACGAATAGGCATATCAAGTAATTCACAATGTAGATTTAGACCATTAGCAAATGAGGAAGATACATAAGAAAATGTGGATCCAGGATCAAACAATACGGAAGCCATGCAATCACAAATCAAAGGTTACTGTGATGACAAAGATCGGACGCCTCGCTTCAGATCTCCAGGGAAAGCGTAACAATGGGCCCTATCACCCGTCTGTCCATTGCCCCTACCATGTTGCGTAGTAGTGGCTCCGGTTGCCCATCTCCTCGGCCGTTTTGGTGACCACCATTACCTCGACCACCACGTCCTCCAGAAAAACGGCCTCTACCATGACCACCTCTACCTCTAGCTATTGGGGTTCTGTAATTCTGGTTTGGACAATACCTCTTAATGTGTCCAACCTCTCCACATCCATAACACTCTCGGGGTTCATGCATAGGACTCTCGGAGTAGTGTTGACCGTTCTGAGGTGGACCCCCAACTACAGTCTGTAGTGAAGACTGAATTGGTCGACTTGAGTAACCTCCGGAGCTCTGTCCTCTAGAGTAAGAACCATTAAACTCACCTCCCTTTCGAAACTTTTTTGATGTCGAAGTTGTGGTGAAGTCATCTGGCTTCACTCCTTCCACCTCTATCACGAAGTCTACCACCTCTTGGAAGGATTTTGCCGTTGCCGCTACTTGTAAGGCCGAAATCCGCAACTCTGATCTCAACCCCTTCACAAACCGGCGAATCCTCTCTTGTGGACTGAAACAAAGTTGAGTGGCATACCTTGATAAAGCACGAAACTTAGCCTCATATGCGTTAACCGTCATCCTACCTTGCTCGAGACTCAAGAACTCATCCCTTTTCCTATCTCTCAAAGTCCTTGGGATATACTTCTCCATAAACAGAGTAGAGAAGGATGCCCAAGTCATGGGTGTGGCCTCTGTCGGTTGACACTCGACATGTGATCGCCACCACATTTTGGCGTTCCCTTGAAACTGATAGCTTACGAACTCAACGCCAAACCGTTCTACTATCCCCATCTTGTGTAGTAGCTCATGACAATCAACCAGGAAATCATAAGCATCTTCGGATTCTGCACCCTTGAAGACTGGAGGTTTCAATTTCAAGAACTTACTAAAAAGTTCATGTTGATCGTTTGTCATTATCGGTCCAGTAGTCAGACGTGGAAATGTGCCTATCTCCAATGAGGCATCCATGCGGGGAGCCATAGTAGCCGCATGTCGTATCTCTGAAACCGGAGGTGTTGGTGCGAAAACCATTGGAGGTGCTCGACCGTGATCGAGATAACCCGCTAAGATAAGCGAGAACACGATTGATCATCTGCGGGGTAGGTTGGGGTGGCAATTCCTCATGTTGCGCTTGTTCATTCTCCCCTTCCTCACCCTCTCTTATCACCTCTTGATCGGTGGAGGAGTCACCGCCTAGTATCGGATGGGCTAGGTGCTCGTCCTCTTCCTCTAGAGGGCGTCCTCCCACGACCTCTACCACGGCCTCTTGCCGTTGTTCTCCCTCGAGCCACGGCCCTGGTGGGCTCAGACGCACCCTGTCCTGCCGGTGCTGGTGTTGGTGTTGTCGTTGCTCTAGTTCTAACCAACTGCGAAAGAGAGTGAAGATGGTCAGATACCAATTCGTATCGCCTAGATACCAATTGGACTCAAGTAGTAGTACGAAAGAAAGAATGAAAGAGTGAAATTTTCCTAAAGTCTTATAGCCTCTCAAGGAAAAGTAAAGCGCCCCCTACCATTCCTTAAGACTCTACTAGACTGTTCTTGTGTGATGAGACCAACGAACCTAATGCTCGATACCAAGTTTGTCACGACCCAAATCGGGCGCGACTGGCACCCACATTTACCCTCCTATGTGAGCGAACCAACCCATATAGACCTTAACATTTCAATTTATAACAACGAGAAAATAATGCGGAAGACTTAACTCATTAATAAAACAATTCAAAACTATTATTATTATCCCCAAAATCTGGAAGTCATCATCACAAGAACATCTATCTCAAATTGCTAAACTAAAGCTGTCTAAGAAGCTAAAACTAATACTAGCTAGTCCATGCCGGAAGTTCAAGGCATCAAGACTTGAAGAAGAAGACCAGTCCAAGCTAGACGCATTAGCTCACCCTGAATTTCGAAGGTAGTGAAGGCGGCTAGATCTCTTGTTGAGTTGAAGTTGACGAACGTTTCTTTGCATTGCACAAATAACAAAGAAGAAAACATAAAAGTAGGGGGGTCAGTACAACCACAAGTACTGAGTAGATATCATCGGCCAACTCAAAATAGGGAACAGTATATATCAATAATAATGTAAATCAACTACAATACTCAACATGTAGCAATAACAACATAACTTCATCAATAACTACAACCGAGTTCACACATGAGGACTCAAGCCTCAATACCATACTCATTTGAGAATTAAGTTCATTAGATTGAGTATATTCATTATCTTTCAAGATTCATTATCTTTCTTCCTCTTGTGTCCGATGCGTGACACTCCGCTCCTCTATTTCTATCCTGGTGCCTAACGTGGCACTCCGATCCTCATATACTATCACGGTACGGGCGTGGCACCCGATCCATATTCTATCCTGGTGTCGAACGTGACACTCGATCCTCATATTCATTCTATCCTGGTGGGAACGTGGCACCCGATCCTCATATTCATTCTATCCTGGTACCGAACGTGGCACCCGATCCTCATATTCATTCTATCCTGGTAGGAACGTGGCACCCGATCCTCATATTCATTCTATCCTGGTATCGAACGTGGTACCCGATCCTCATATTCATTCTATCCTGGTACCGGAACGTGGCACCCGATCCCCTAATTCATCAAGCCTTCTTTCATACTAAGGCATCATCATTAACAAGTGAATTAGGGTTTCTATCAAGATTTGGGATTCAATAGCTTTATCATGCTTATTTATTCACAATTTCATAATCATATTCATGCAAGCATACAATTTAAGCATATAGAAGGGTTCACAATACTATCAATACATATCATTCACTATTAAGAGTTTACAACGAATATCGTAAGCGAAACCATAACCTACCTCCAATCAAGAATTGAATCAACAAG
>CM050941.1:44065070-44072570 GCA_027789145.1 Solanum arcanum | reverse complement strand
CTCTGAACTTCGCGACGAAATGGCAGAACGGACCGTCAAAGGCATGACGGGCCGTCACAAACCCTTGGTAAAATTTAAGTCTCTTAACTCTGTGACGGAAGCAGCAGGACGGACCGTCGCAGGCACGACGGGCCGTCACAGGCTGCGTAATCCCAGGCTGGGTCGGATTTCTGTTAAATGTTTAAGGGGCGTTTTGGACTATTCCTGCTTATAATTATAAAGTTAGTGGTTTAATATTAATAATTAAATTACTTGGGGGTTAAAGGAGATAACCTTGAGTTAAATAGTGGGTTAATTTATCATCTTTTATACTTAATTACATGCTAATTAGGGTAAAAGAAAGAGGGTTTGAATAAGAAAAATAGAAAGAACAAGAGAGGGAGAAACGATCGAGAGAGAGAGGAACGAAGAGGGAAACAACGCTTTGGGAATTTGCTTGCTTGATGACGAATCTTCGGTGGAGGTAGGTTATGGTTTATGCTATTCGTAGTAAACTCTTAATAGCGAATGATATGTATTGGGTAGTATTGTGAACCCTTCTATATGCTTAATTGTATGCTTGCATGAATGTGATTATATAATTGTGATAAAATAAGCATGATGAAGCTATTGAATCCTAAATCTTGAAAAACCCTAATCTACTTTGTTAATGATGATGCCTTGGTACAAAAGAAGGCTTGATGAACGAAAGTAGTGAGATTAGGGGATCAGGTGTTACGTTCCGACACCAGGATAGTAATAGAGGATCGGGTGCCACGTTCCGATACCAGGATAGTATATGAGGATCGGAGTGTCACGTTCCGACACCAGGATAGTATATGGATCGGGTGCCACATTCTGGTACCAGGATAGTATATGAGGATCGAAGTGTCACGTTCCGACACCAGGATAGTATATAGATCGGGTGCCACGTTCCGGTACCAGGATAGAATGAGGATCGGAGTGCCATGTTCCGGCACCAGGATAGAATATGGATCGGGTGCCACGTTCCGGTACCAGGATAGTATATGAGGATCGGAGTGTCACGTTCCGACACCAGGATAGTATATGGAGCGGAGTGTCACGTACCGACACGAGAGGAATAAAGATAACGAATCTTGAAATATGTTAATATACTCAATTTAATGAACCTAATTCCCAAATGAGTATGGTATTGAGGCTATAATCCTCATGGGTGTACTTGACGTACTTATTAATGATTATAGTACTTGTTGCTGCTAAATGTTGAGTATTGTAGTTGATTTATGATATTATCTGAGATATATACTGTTTTCTATTTTGAGTTGGCCGATGATATCTACTCAGTACTCGTGTTTTGTAGTGACCCCTACTTGTATGTTTCTTTCTTTGTTATTTGTGGAGTGCAGCAAACGTACCGTCGTCTTCAACTCAACCGCAACTCTAGCCAGTCTTCACTACACCGGATTTCAGGGTGAGCTAATGCTTCTAGCTTGGACAGGATCTTCTTCTTCATGTCTTGATGCCTTGAAGTTTCGGCATGGACTAGCTTTTATTTATTTTAGCTTCCTAGATACTCTTAGAGTTAGTAATTTGAGGTTAGATGTTCTTGTGATGGTGACTTCCAGATTTTGGGGATAATAATAGTTGTTGAGTTTTTTTTAGAAGTTATTGAATCAATTTTCATTAATGAGTTTAAGTCTTCCGCATTGTATTTTGTTCATTATGTTTGAAATGTTGGGGTTTAGATTGGTTGGTTCGCTCACATAGTAGGATAAGTGTGGGTGCCACTCGCGGCTCGGTTTTGGGTCGTGACAAACTTGGTATCAAAGCATTAGGTTCGTTGGTCTCATCACACAATAACGAGTCTAGTAGAGTCTTAAGGAACGGTAGGGGGACACTTTTACTTTTCTTTGAGAGGCTATAAGACTTTAGGAAAATTCCATTCTTTCATTCTTTCTTTCGTGCTATTACTTGGATCCAATTGGTATCTAGGTGATACAAATTGGTAATCGACCATCTTCACTCTATTTCGCAGATGGTTAGAACTAGAGCAACGACTGCGCCAACACCAACACCGGCAAGACAAGAAGCGTCTGAGCCAGCCACTGGGGCTGTAGCTCGAAGAGGAGTAGTGGCGAGAGGCCGTGGAAGAGGTCGTGGGAGGACGTCCTCTAGAGGAAGAGGACAAGCACCTATCCCATCTGGTACTAGGGCGGTGACTCCTCCACCAACTGAGGAAGTGGTAAGAGAGGGTGAGGAAGGGGAGAATGAACAAGTACAGAATGAGGGATTTCCACCCCAACCTACCCCAGAGATGATCAATCAGGTTCTTGCTTATCTTAGCGGGTTATCTGATCAGGGCAGGACACCTCCGGTGTTTTACGCACGGCACCTCAGGTTCCGGAGGTACAACATGCAGCTACTGTGGCTCCCCGCATGGATGCCTCATTGGAAATAGACACGTTTCCTCGTCTGACTACAGGGCCTATAATGACAAATGATCAGCATGAACTTTTCAGTAAGTTCTTGAAATTTAAAACCTCCAATCTTCAAGGGTGCTGAATCTGAGGATGCTTGCGATTTTCTGGTTGACTGTCATGAGCTACTACACAAGATGGGTATAGTAGACCGGTTTGGTGTTGAGTTTGTGACTTATCAGTTTCAAGGGAACGCCAAAATGTGGTGGCGGTCACATGTTGAGTGTCAACCAACAGAGGCACCACCTATGACTTGGGCATCATTCTCTAGCTTGTTTATGGAGAAGTATATCCCCCGGACTTTGAGGGATAGGAAAAGAGATGAGTTCTTGAGCCTAGAGCAAGATAGGATGTCGGTTACTGCATATGAGGCTAAGTTTTGTGCATTATCCAGGTATGCCACCCAACTTTGTTTCAGTCCACAAGAGCGGATTCGCCGTTTTGTGAAGGGGTTGAGGTCAGGATTGCGGATTTTAGCCTTACAGGTAGCGGCTACAGCAAAAACCTTTCAGGAAGTGGTAGACTTCGTAATAGAGGTGGAGGGAGTGAAGCCAGATGACTTCACCATGGCATGGACATCAAAAAGGTTTCAAAAGGGAGGTGAGGTTAATGGTTCTTACTCTAGAGGACAGGGTTCAGGAGGTTACTCAGTCCGACCAATTCAGTCTTTACTACAGACTGTAGTTGGGGGTCCACCTCAGACCGGTCAACACTTCTCTGAGAGACCTATGCTTGACTCCAGAGAGTGTTATGGATGTGGGGAGACTGGACATATTAAGAGGTATTGTCCAAAACAGAGTTACAGACCCCCAATAGTCAGAGGTAGAGGTGGTCATGGAAGAGGCCGTCATTCTGGAGGACGTGGTGGCCGAGGTAATGGTGGTCACCAAAACGGCCGGGGTGATGGGCAAACTGGAGCCACTACAGCACAACACGGTAGGGGCAACGGGCAGACAGGTGATACGGCCCATTGTTACGCTTTCCCCGGGCGGTCTGAAGCGGAGACATCTGATGTTGTTATCACAGGTAATCTTTTGGTTTGTGATTGCATGGCTTCTGTATTATTTGATCCTGGATCCACATTTTCTTATGTATCTTCCTCATTTGCTACTGGTCTTAATTTACATTGTGAATTGCTTGACATGCCTATTTGTGTTTCTACTCCGGTGGGTGAGTCTGTGATAGTTGAGAAGGTATATAGGTCTTGTCTGGTGACTTTTGTGGGGAGCAATACTCATGTAGACTTGGTTATTTTAGAGACGGTGGATTTCGATGTAATTCTGGGTATGACTTGGGTTTCTCCAAATTTTGCAATCTTAGATTGTAATGCTAAAACTGTAACGTTGGCCAAGCCTGGGACAGATCCGTTAGTGTGGGAGGGGGACTACACTTCCACTCCAGTTTGTATCATCTCTTTTCTTCGTGCTAAGAGAATGGTTAGTAAAGGGTGTTTAGCTTTCTTGGCACATCTCAGGGATGACACTACCCAAGTACCTTCAATTGAGTCGGTCTCGATAGTCCGTGAGTTTCTGGATGTGTTCCCTGCATACCTTCCTGGTATGCCACCAGATAGGGATATTGACATTTGCATTGATCTTCAACCGGGTACTCGCCCCATTTTCATACCCCCTTATAGAATGGCTCCAGCAGAGTTAAGGGAATTAAAGGCCAACTTCAAGAGTTGCTAAGTAAAGGTTTCATTAGACCAAGTGCATCCCCTTGGGGTGCTCCGGTGTTATTTGTGAAGAAGAAGGATGGGAGTTTTCGGATGTGCATAGACTACCGGCAGTTGAACAAGGCAACTATTAAGAACAAGTATCCCATTCCTCGCATTGATGACTTGTTCGATCAGTTACAAGGTGCTTGTGTCTTCTCTAAGATTTACTTGAGATCCGGTTATCACCAATTGAAAATACGGGCAACGGATTTGCCCAAGACTGCTTTTCCGACCAGGTATGGGCATTACGAGTTCTTAGTGAAGTCTTTTGGGCTTACGAATGCCCCTGCTGCTTTCATGAGCTTGATGAATGGGATTTTTAAGCCATATCTGGATCTCTTTGTCATTGTATTCATTGATGATATATTGGTATACTCAAAGAGCAAGAAGGAACATGAGGAGCACTTGAGAATTGTATTGGAAATGTTGAGGGAGAAAAGGCTTTATGCCAAATTCTCCAAGTGTGAGTTTTGGCTAGATTCAGTGTCCTTCTTGGGCACGTGGTTTCTAAGGATGGAGTGATGGTGGATCCTTCTAAGATTGAGACAATGAAGAATTGGGTAAGACCTACTAATGTGTCAGAAATAAGGAGCTTTGTTGGGTTAGCTAGCTACTACCGTCGATTTGTCAAGGGATTCTCTTCTATTGCTTCCCAATTGACGAACTTGACTAAGCAAAATGTTCCATTTGTATGGTCGGATGAATGTGAGGAAAGCTTTCAGAAACTCAAGACCTTGCTGACTACTGCACCTATCCTTACCTTGCCAGTAGAGGGTAAGAATTTCATTGTTTATTGTGATGCATCCTATTCTGGTTTGGGTGCAGTGCTAATGCAAGAGAAGAATGTAATTGCTTATGCTTTGAGGCAATTAAAGGTGCATGAACGTAACTATCCGACCCATGATTTGGAGTTGGTTGCGGTAGTGTTTGCATTAAAGCAATGGAGACACTATCTATATGGGGCTAAGTGTGAAGTCTATACGGATCATCGTAGCCTACAGTATGTCTTTACTCAGAAAGATTTGAATTTGAGACAGAGGAGATGGATGGAACTCCTGAAGGACTACGATATCACTATTCTGTATCATCCGGGAAAAGCTAATGTTGTGGCAGATGCTTTAAGTAGAAAGGCAGGAAGCATGGGAAGTCTAGCTCACTTGCAAGTTTCTAGACGCCCGTTGGCTAAAGAAATCCAAAACTTGGCTAATGACTTTATGAGGCTAGAAGTAAATGAGAAGGGAGGATTTTTGGCTTGTGTGGAGGCGAGATCTTCTTTTCTTGACAAGATTAAGGGAAAGCAGTTTGATGATGAGAAACTAAGCCGAATTCGGGATATGGTGTTGCAAGGAGAGGCTAAAGAGGCCATAATGGATGAGGAAGGTGTTTTGAGGATTAAGGGAAGGGTATGTGTGCCCCATGTTGATGACTTGATCCACACTATTCTCACAGAGGCTCATAGTTCCGGATATTCTATACATCCTGGTGCAACCAAGATGTACCGTGACCTAAAGCAACACTTTTGGTGGAGTAGAATGATGCGCGACATTGTTGATTTTGTTGCCAAATGTCCAAATTGTCAACAAGTAGAGTATGAACACCAGAGGCCCGGAGGAACACTTCAGAGAATGCCCATTCCTGAGTGGAAGTGGGAGAGAATTGCAATGGATTTCGTGGTTGGTCTTCCAAAGACATTGGGTAAAATTTATTCTATTTGGGTAGTTGTGGACAGATTAACTAAGTCTGCTCACTTCATTCCGGTCAAGGTGACCTACAATGCAGAGAAGTTAGCCAAAATCTACATCTCAGAAATCGTTCGATTGCATGAAGTTCCACTTTCCATCATATCAGATAGAGGTACGCAGTTTACTTCTAAGTTTTGGAGAACATTGCATGCGTAAATAGGTACTAGGTTGGACCTTAGTACTGCATTTCACCCTCAGACTGATGGTCAGTCTGAGCGAACGATTGAAGTGTTGGAGGATATGCTTCGTGCATGTGTGATAGAATTTGGTGGTCATTGGAATAACTTCTTACCCTTAGCGGAGTTTTCATAAAATAATAGCTATCACTCCAGTATTGACATGGCTCCATTTGAAGCATTGTATGGGAGGAGATGTAGGTCTCCCATTGGTTGGTTTGATGTATTTGAGGTTAGACCTTGGGGTACTGACCTTTTGAGGGATTCATTGGAGAAAGTGAAATCTATTCAAGAAAAGCTTTTAGCGGCGCAAAGTAGGCAAAAGGAGTATGCAGATCGAAAGGTTAGAGACTTGGAGTTTATGGAGGGTGAGCAAGTCTTGCTGAAGGTTTCGCCCATGCAAAGGGTGATGCGGTTTGGTAAAAGAGGTAAGCTAAGCCCAAGGTATATTGGACCATTTGAAGTACTTAAGCGAGTAGGGGAGGTGGCTTATGAATTAGCCTTGCCTCCAGGGCTGTCTGGAGTGCATCCGGTATTTCATGTGTCCATGTTGAAAAGATACCATGGGGATGGAAACTACATCATTCATTGGGATTCAGTTCTACTTGAGGAGAATTTGACTTATGAGGAGGAGCCTGTTGCTATTTTAGATAGAGAAGTCCGCAAGTTGAGGTCGAGGGAGATTGCATCCATCAAAGTTCAATGGAAGAATCGACCAGTTGAAGAGGCCACTTGGGAGAAGGAGGCTTATATGCAAGAAAAATACTCACACCTGTTTACAGATTTAGGTACTCCTTTTTACCCTTGTTTCTTTTCTTGTGATCGTTCGAGGACGAACGATGGGTAAATTGGTATCTATTGTAACGACCTGTTTAGTAGCTTTGAGCAGCAGATTTTATTTCTGGAAAAACTGGCTGAGACGACGGATCCCACGACGGACCGTCATGGGCACGACGGACGGTCGAGGGGGTCTCGTTCCAAAACACTTAGAATTCTGAAATTTGGGTACTGAAATCGACTCTCTGAACTTCGCGACGAAATGGCAGGACGGACCGTCACAGGCATGACGGGCCGTCACAGACCCTTGGTAAAATTTAAGTCTCTGAACTCTGTGACGGAAGCAGCAGGACGGACCGTCGCAGGCACGACGAGCCGTCACAGGCTGCGTAATCCCAGGCTGGGTCGGATTTTTGTTAAATGTTTAAGGGGCGTTTTGGACTATTCCTGCTTATAATTATAAAGTTAGTGGTTTAATATTAATAATTCAATTACTTGGGGGTTAAAGGAGATAACCTTGAGTTAAATAGTGAGTTAATTTATCATCTTTTATACTTAATTACATGCTAATTAGGGTAAAAGAAAGAGGGTTTGAATAAGAAAAATAGAAAGAACAAGAGAGGGAGAAACGATCGAGAGAGAGAGGAACG
>CM050941.1:44057570-44060070 GCA_027789145.1 Solanum arcanum | reverse complement strand
TTGATGACAGAGGCACCCCCAAATATTTGAATGGTAGCTCTTCCATTATGTAACCAAGTTGTTGAACAATTTGATGTCTCACCTCCCTCTGGATTCCACCACAATAAATTGAGCTTTTGTTAAGGTTAGCTTGCAGTCCTGAAGCTTGAGAAAACTCTGAGAAACAATTTTGTAGTGCCTTTATAGAATTAAGATCACCTCTAGAAAATAACAGCAAATCATCTACAAAACACAAATGAGTTATATCCAGCTTAGCACACTTAGGATGGTATTTGAAGTTCTTCTCTTCTTTTAGTCCTTTGAGCAGCCTACTAAAGTACTCCATAGCTATAGCAAATAGGAAAGGTGACATTGGATCTCCTTGCCTAAGACCTTTAGCTGCATCAAACCTTTGAGTGTTCTGACCATTCATTACAATTGTATAGTTCACTGTTTTGACACATTGCATTACCCATTGAGTAAATAATTCAGGCAAACCCAATCCCACCATCACCTGTTCTAAGTATGGACATTCTACTGAATCATAAGCTTTTTGAAGATCAATTTTTAGCATACTTCTAGGAGAAACATTCTTCCTAGTATATGCCTTAACCAATTCATGAGCTAGGATTATGTTACCTCCAATTTTTCTCCCTGGGATGAATCCTGCTTGACTCTCATATATAACACTGTAAATTACTCCATGTAGTCTTTGAGTTATCACTTTTGAGATGATTTTGTAGAGGACTGTACAGCAAGCAATAGGCCTGTATTCTTTCACATTCTTTGGACTATGAACCTTAGGTATTAGAGTAACAAGAGTGCAGTTGAAAGGCTTAAAGAGTTTCCCTGTAGTGAAAAAACTCTTGAAAGCATCAATAACATCATGTTCAATGATCTTCCATGTGTGTTTAAAAAATAGAGCATTGTAACCATCAATACCTGGAGCCTTATCATTCCTAATGGACTTCAATGCTTCAACTATCTCCTGATCAGTTATTGTTGCACAAAGCAGAATTATGTGTTGTCTTGACAAAACAGGTCCCCTTTTCATCACCTGAACATTTATAGCTGACAGATTATTTGCTGTTGTTCCCATTAGACTTTTATAAAATAGAATAAACTCATCTTGAATCTCTTGAGGTTCTGACAGCTTCCTTCCATCTAAGGACATCAAACTCCTAATATTCTTCTTATGATTTCTCTCCTTTATCACTGAGCTGAAGTATTTGTTATTAGCATCCCCCAGCTTAATCCATTTTGCTCTTGCTTTTTGCCTAAGAGCACTTTCTTCAATCAAGGACCACTTTTCAAGTTTTGTTAAGAGTTCTTTTTCTTTAGTAACTAATTCATCCTTTGCTTGATGACACAACTGATTTTGAATATCTACCAGCTCATTTCTTGCTTCCTCAATCTCCTTACTTATATATTTGAACTCCTTCCTATTCAGCTGTTTCAATACAGGCTGAAGAGCCTTAAACTTATACCACACCTTTTTCATTGCATCCCTGTCTTTCTCCTGCTTCCACACTTTCTCCACCAGGTCTAAAAATGATTCATGTTCAGCCCATATATTAAAGAATTTAAAACTTGCCCTTACATGTTGATTACTTTGATGAAGAACCAGCTGCATAGTGCTATGATTTGAAACTCCTGGATTACCATATTCTAATATGACATGTCCCCATTTATCCATCCATTCATCATTCCCAAAGGCTCTATCAATCCTTCTTTAGACTCTAGCATTACCAATCTGCTTATTACTCCAAGTATAGTAACTACCTTTACACTGTAATTCATGAATGCCCATAGCCTTGACACAGTCTGCAAAATCTTTTATTCCATTCTCATTAACAGGAACTCCAGCTAGTCTATCCTTGGGGTATTAAAAATAGCATTAAAGTCTCCAATTATGAGCCATGGATATATAACATTTTGAACCATCTTGTTCATATCAGTCCATAAACTCTTCCTCTACTCTATAGTATTATAACCATATATAACTGAGAGATTAAACTAGTAACCTTTGCTTCTTTCCTTGACTTGACAATGTATGATCTGAGCTGTACTAGTTATTAGCTTAACATAATCATCCCATATAATCCAAATTCTCCCATTAGCAGCATCTTTATAATTGTTCAGCCTATTCCATCCTGGTGCAATACCATTCATTGTTGTATTAGCATTAACTTCTTTTACTCTTGATTCAATTAGCCCTGCTAAAGACACTTTATTAAGCTGTAAGAACAACTTTATTTCTTTTTGTTTATACCTCTTATTCATTCCCCTCACATTCCAAAAACTCCACTTCATTAACAGGATTGAGAAGTTCCACCTCTATCCACAGGCAGTGAAATCAGCTTGCTGTTCATGAGGCTCTCAAAACCATTTCTCATAGGAATAGCTGATAACATTGGAAAATTGGACATACTAAACTCCAGCTGCTTACTTCCATTATAAGGCCTTAAGTTATTTTCTGGTGTTTGCTTGATTTCCAGACCTCTTCTTATCTCACTCCCTT
>CM050941.1:44050070-44052570 GCA_027789145.1 Solanum arcanum | reverse complement strand
AAGTCCCCATTAGACTCTTATAGAATATCACAAACTCCTCTTGGATTTCCTGTGGA
Source organism: Solanum arcanum (assembly GCA_027789145.1). Classification (NCBI taxonomy): domain Eukaryota; kingdom Viridiplantae; phylum Streptophyta; class Magnoliopsida; order Solanales; family Solanaceae; genus Solanum; species Solanum arcanum. Next base: position 44,052,514 of record CM050941.1, on the reverse strand, counting down.
TCATAGAGCATCTGACCATTTAAGGCCATAATACTTCTTACTTGCTTCTTTTGAGTTCTCTCTTTAATGACTGAACTGAAACACTTGTTTTTGCATCTCCCAGTTGAATCCATTTGATCCTTGATTTTTGTCTCAGAGCACTCTCTTCAATTAAGGACCATTTTTCAAGATTGATCAATAATTCCTTCTCCTTCACAATCAACTCATCAGTAGCTTGTTCATTAAGCTGGCTTTGAACATTTGCAACATCTATTCTAGTCTGTTCAATCTTCTTCCCAATGTACTTGAACTCTTTCCTGTTCAGCTGCTTTAATCTATGTTGAAGATCCTTCAGCTTACACCACACCTGCTTCATTGCATCATAACCATACTGTCTTTTCCATGAAGTTTCTACAATTTCCATAAACCTCTCATGCTCAGTCCAAACATTGAAGAATTTGAAACTACATTTCCCATGCTGCTGAGTTTTTTGTAGAGTTAGCATCATAGAGCTATGATCTGAAATGCTAGGATTCCCATACTCTACCACTACATGTCCCCATTTATCCATCCATTCATCATTGCCAAAGGCTCTATCCAATCTACTTGAGATTCTATTCTCTCCACCTTGCTTATTATTTCAGGTGTAATAGTTACCAGACCACTGCAATTCATTGACCCCTATGTCTCTCACACATTCACCAAAATCTTTTATCTCATTACTAGTAACAGGCACCCCAGCTATTTTATCCTTAGCATACAGTACAACATTAAAATCCCCTACTACCAGCCAAGGTTGTGTAATACCTTGTGCCAATGTTTCCATTTCTTTCCACAGGCTCTTTCCCTGTTCAGCTGTATTAAGACCATACACTACAGATAGCATAATCTGATATCCCTTACTCATTTCATTCACCTGGCAATGCAACATCTGAGATGAGCTGGTAATTTCTTGACTTCATACCAATTATCATCCCAAATCACCCATATCCTACCATTAGCACTATCTTCATAATTGTGTAGAGCCTGCCACCCTGCTGCTATTCCTCTAAGAAATGACCTCATATTATTAGTTTTAACTCTAGTTTCTACTAAACCTGCTAAACACACTTTATTTTGTAAAAGCAGCTTGATCTCTTTCTACTTATACCTTTTATTCATACCCCTCACATTCCAAAACAACCACTTCATCAACAGGTCTTTGTTGCTCCACCTCTATCAACAGAAAGTGAAGCAGTTTTAACATGCATAAGACTCTCAAATCCATTCCTTGTTGAAATTGGCTTCAGTGTGGGAAAATTATCCAAGCTCAATTCCAGCTGTCTATACCCCTGCACTTCATTATTTTTTGGTGTTTGTTCTATGATCTTTTCTGTGATCTGTTCTTCTTCTTGTTCTTCTATCTGTTTCTTCTTTTGTGGCCTATTCCTCATCTCTTGATTATGTTCCTCCATCTTCTTTTGATCATTATTCTGTGAGATTGGCCCCTTGTATTGCCATGTTTGAGTTACTTTCTTCCCTGGCCTTCTTTTCTTCATTGCCTCCTCATTAGAAACAGTCTCCACTTGACATACATGTCCAATCTTCTGGCATTTATCACAATACTGAGGCCTTCATTCCAACACAACCTCTTGTAAAAATGTCTTCCCATATGGATCCACTACTGTAATTTTCTGGGGAATAGTTTTTGTTACATTAACCTCTACTAGCATTCTAGCATATGAAATCCTATTTTGTTTAGTAGTACATTCACCTGCAAAGATAGGCACTCCAATTGCACTGGCTATCCTACTCAATGATCCTCCTCCCCAACAATTCAAAGGCAACTTTGGGAAATTAACCCATAGTGGTATTTCTGTTAAGAACTCATTTCCAAAATCAAATTCAGCACACCATTGTTTCAGTATTATTGGTCGATTGTTGATTGAATAAGGTCCTGAGAACAAGATTTCATTCATGTCACTTAGCTTCTGGAACTTGATTAGATAATAACCACCCTCATGAAGGAACACTTCAGGCTTACTCACACTTGACCAATTCACCATTATATACCTCTTCATGGTATTATACCCTGGACATTCCCCAATCACATAAGCAATAAGGGCACATTTCCATTTCTGTTCTTCATCCTGGACCTCTTTCTATTCAAGCTGCACTACTGCTTGCCCATCAACTACCTGTGGAGGAATATAGGATAGTTGCATTCCATTATTCGCAACTCGATTATTTTTAAATATATTTACCCATGGCTCAGCTGCTTGCTTCTTCTGCTCCTGATCAACCACTACATTAACCACATTGTCCTTACTCTCTGCACTGTTTGATACTGTTCCATTACCTTCAGCTTGGATCTCTTCTTCAAAAACCTTTAGATCTAAGTTCCCACGTTCCACTTCCTTTACACTTTGAGATTCAAAACTCAATTTCCTAGCTCCTTTAGTGCTTGTAGTTAGCTCAGCTTCATA